>APFE031394008.1:29921-63957 GCA_000404065.3 Pinus taeda | reverse complement strand
TTTATGTTTATCAACTTTTCCATCTGGTCCATACTTGGTTCTGTAAACCCATTTGCATCTAACAAGTTTTTGTCCCTTTGGAAGAGGAACAAGATCCCATGTATCATTTTCCAATAATGAATGATATTCTTAATTCATAGCTGCGTCCCAATATGGATGACCTGAAAATTCTACAAAGGTGTCAGGATCATAATTCGCTGAAGCTTGAACCAGTAAAGAAGAGGCTCTATCGAACTGAGAACGTGTACATCGCTGATCTATAGGATCACCAGCAAGAGCACCTGCTGCATCCTGAGTAGCACAAACCCATTTTGGAAGCTAAGGAGCTGAAGGAGGATCCTGAGAAGGTGGGGGAGGATTTTCATCCTCACTGTCATCATCTGAAGAAGAAATATTTTCAGAAGTAGAAGGGATAGAGAGAGGTGGCACATCTGCCGAACTAGGCTCATAGGCCAATATATTTTCGACAAAATTTACATCTCTTCTAATGATAACATTTTTGGACTTAAGTGGAATAAGTCTATATCCTTTTACATCTTCAAAATATCCAACAAAAATACATTTTCACTCTTAGTTTCTAAAGCTTTATGTTTCTCATCTGGAATATGGGCCCATGCTTCACTTCCAAAAACACGAAAGGAACTTACATCTGGTTTAATTGAGCTCCATGCTTCTTCTGGAGTGATATTCTTTAAAACCTTAGTAGGAGTGTGATTTACTATGTAATTTGCACAATTAATTGCTTCTGCCCAAAAATTAAGACTAAGTCCTTTAGATTGAAGCATACAATTAGCCATTTCCTTTAAGGTGTGATTCTTCCTTTCAGCTACACCATTTTGTTGTGGAGTCTATGGAATAGTATGTTGCATTTGAATTCCATTCTTAGTGCAAAAGTTGATGAATTTGTTGTTAACCTATTCTCCTCCATTATCAGATATTAACTTAAGAATTTGATGTCTAGATTGTTTTTCAACAAAGGCCTTAAAGGCCAAGAACATGTTAAATACTTCACTCTTGAGTTTTAAGAAGTATACCCAGGTGCGTCTGGAGAAATCATCAATGAAAGTTAATAAATACTTGTAGCCAAAGAATGAAACAACTAGAAGTGGACCACATAAATCACTATGCACAAGCTGTAAAGGGGTTGAGGCGTGCCAAGAGGCACGTTTTTCAAAACTATCTTGATGATGTTGTCCGAGTACACATCCGGAATAAACGCCATCTCTGCAAGATACAATTGGAAGACCTGTCACCATATTTTCTTTACATAGATTCTGAAGGGAGAAATAGTTTAAGTCACCAAATCACTCATGCCAAAGTTTGCTCACTTCATCATTATGAGCAATAAATACCGAGGGAAGATTTGATGACCCAAAGTTGTTAAACTTATACAACCTTGTGAAATCATCAGCAATGTCAGTAGCTGAAATATGTCTAGGATCTCTTAGGTCCTTAATTACAACATCGTGAGGTGAAAATTCAATGATTTTACCTTCACTTGAATGAGTTATCTGATATACAGACAGAAGGTTGCAAGATAAGGTTGGAACACATAATACATCATTAAATTGACCATTGCCTAGATGAATAGTTCCAGTCCCTACAACACTAAGAGATCTATCATCACCAACATATATATTTTTGGTGTTACAATCATTTAAAGAAGAAAACATGGCGTTTTTTTTGGCCATGTGACAATAAGCTCCAGAATCAATGAGCCACTCATGAGGTTGAGAAGAAGAAGATACATTTAGTGCATAACTAGACCAAGATGCTTGACAACCACATGCAGAAAGTGTTATTCCTAAAGATGAAGTTGAAGTTGAAGAGTGCTCCAAATGAATGTTATGCTTCTTCATTACTACTTCTAAAGCTTCCATCTTCTTAAAGAATTTGGATTCTAAGTGGCCATATTGATTACAGAAGTGGCAATGTCTATTTGTCTTCTTCCCTTTATTTTTATTTGCCTTATTGTTTTGTTGAAATGATTTTTCATTTTGAGACTGAAATTGCTTAGAACCCTTGTTTGGTTTAGGAACACTCTATTTAGGATACTTCTTCTTTGGATTTTTTGCATTTGGTTGCTGTTGGGCAACTAAGGCTTTCTTAGAAGAGTTTCTTAGATTAAGAAGACCAAGATATAAGAATTTTTCTTGTTCTCTTATTAAAGAATCACAAAAGGCATCAAAAGAGGGGGACTTGTAGTCTTGTCCTTGAAAAATAAAGGCTTATCTAGTAGAAAGGAAGGTGGAAACAAACACAGAGTAGGTTGGTCCCAACTTAGTAAGAATGGAATAGATAAGGCTACCATATTCTTTCTTAACCTTAACACCTTCAAAGAGAAGTCTAAGGGTCTTGAACTTGGACAAAAAAATCTTCAATAGAAGAAAAATTATTGGGGTCCAATGTAAGAAATTCATTTTCGAGTTGATGGGCTTTCATTTCATTTTTAATTCCAAAAAACTTTAGTGAGTTGTTTCATTGCTTCATTAGGAGTATCAAGTTCTGCAATATGGAATCTAAGGTCTATAGAAATAGACATCCCTATCAACCCATGTGCTTGTGTTACACAAAAAATTGTCACCATGACTTTCTACAGTTTGTGTGAGTCCATCACCACTCATACATACCTCCTTTGCAAGGGCTTAAGCCTCAGTTTCATGTCAAGCCTTGAAAATGGGAGAAAGACCTTAAAAATATCTCAAATCCTGGTTTCGCACTTTCTCCTAGCATTGCCTGCGATACCACACTCAATGGTCATGTCCCCTGCGAACCTGACCGCTCTGTCTGCTAAGTAATGGGTACGAACCCCTGTAAAAGTTAAAAAGGCGTGAGTTCACTCTTAAAAACTCACCTTGTGTCACTTCTGGACGCTTCTAGAAGGAATATTACGCTGGCAAGTTCGCTCCACCTTGGTTCATCCATTCCATAACTAAGGGAGCTAACTCCATGATATGAGGTGCTTATCCCATTGAAGGAAGAACTTATCCCTTCAATGGTGGACTTGCAACTTCCTCCATTTGCACTATAAATTCAGGCATTGGGCTGGTTGTAGGGGAGGTTGAAAGCTGAAGATTCTTGAGGGTAAATGCTAATGGAAATTAGACTTCCTTTTTTAAGCTTGTGAGAGGAGAGATCACATACCTTTCATTTCATTTGGGAAGTAAGTGAGGCTTGTCAAAGTAGAGGAGATTCCTGCTGGACCCTGGAAAGAGCTTGTGCAACATCAAGGCAAAGGTTGTAAGGTTCTTTTATTCATAAAGTTAATACAATCAAGTTTGTTTCTCAATGAACTATCTCTAATGGTTTATTTTATGAGCTCCTTGATCTTCATAATGAACATGTTTTATTATAGTATCATGCAGGTGTTCTTTGATGTGTGTTTGTTTGTGTATGCAGGTTATCAAAAGGGAACTGCTTGAAGCTATTGGAACAAAGCTGCCACAAACAAGCGTTGGACTGAGGTAGGGTCTATTACACCTCTTAGTTTTGATTTATGAATTGAAACATGTTTAGAGAAAGGTAGATTTGTTTGTGCTGCTTGCTGCTAGATATCATTTGATACTAGGGAGATCAGTCTTGTCCACGAGAATGATTTATCCGGCCAACAAATTGGCGACTCCGTTGGGGAATGGTTTTGGTTTTTAATTTGTCTTTGCTTTGACTTGAGAAACTTGAGTTTTGGTTTCTGATTTTGCCTTGATGTGTGTGGGATTGGGTACTTGTTAGATCCTGGTTTGATTTTTATTTTTCGGATTTTTGGAAGAGGACCGCACCTTCTGCATTAGGTACAGTGCGGACCTATCCACACTGTTACAGTATAACACAGAGTGGTACCACACCTGGTTCTACTGGGAGCCTGCGGACCCTATCAAAAGTTTGAAAAAACATAAGATCCTTCCGCTCAGTTAAGTTTAGTTTTTGTCTATAGCTGTTAGTTTATGCCCAGACCTGTACTTGTCTTAACAAAATTTCCTTGTGAGTTAGTTTTCATTGGAATTCTCACTTGAAGTGATTTTCTAGAAGTTTTGCCTGTTGGATTGATTTTTGCTTGGTCTTCGTAATAGCTCAGAGATTAGAAGCCTTAGAGCCTTAGATCACCCTGGTATCTCTGGTCTTCTGGTTTTCTCTTTTGCAAAACTTTGATTAAACTTGATTGAAAGTTTCGAATTTCATTTTTTATTAAAACATAATTGGATGTTTTTGATTAGTTTGTTGATCTGAACAAATTGATCCTTAGTTAGCTGAAAAACTAAGTTAAGCATCCTCAAAAACATTTCAAGTTTCTTTTCAATCCATTTTGTTTAGATCTCAATATTAGATTATAGTTTTGAGTGTTTCATATAAATTATAGAAGCTGGTTGGAAATTTTGTTTTCAATAGTTTTTAGAGTTTTTTTAGAATCTTAAAAGCTCTCTTGAAAGAATTGTTTGTTCTTGTAGTTTTTTATTGTTGAAAAGCAAAGGGATTTTCTGTCAGCATGATTAGTCTTGTTTTTGAAGTTCTTTGAAAAAGACAAAAAGTTTTCCTTTCAGTTGTATGTTAAGTGAAAGATTTGATTTTCAAAGCATTGCATTTTCAACTCTTCCTTAGCTAGAAATTCGTTGAAAAGAAAATGAATTGTTTATCATCTTAGGTGCATTTTTTAGTGTTTTGGAGTCTAGTATTCACACCATAAAGTTTCATCTCCACACCCATGCGTATATCATCCTTGCGGTAGATTATTTTACCAAGTGGGCCGAGGTGATGCCTACATTTTCGACAGACGACAAAACTGCTGCGATTTTCATTTTGAATCACATAATTACTAGGTTTGGTGTTCCTCAAGCGATTATCACTGACCATGGGAGTCATTTTCGAAACATCATGATGACTGAACTTACAGATCAGCTTGGCCTGCGTCACGATAGTTCCACTCCATATTACCCACAGGAAAATGGTCTGGTTGAAGCAATCAACAAAGTTCTAGTCATTATGATCCAACGAATCATTGGGATTCATAGGTTGAATTGGCATAACATGTTATTTTCAGCGCTTTGGGCATACCGAACCTCAGCCAAAACATCAACAGGTTTTACTCCCTTTCAACTGGTTTACGGTTTAGAGGCAGTACTACCCATTGAATGCGAATTCCTGTCATTACAAATTGTCGTACAATTATTACCAGCCACTTCCGAAGAGGAAAAACATTTATTATACTTAGCTCAATTAGATGAGAATCGACGTGATGCTGCATTAGCTATCGAAACTCATGCCAAAAGAATTAACGCTCAGTATGATCAAAATGTTACACCCCGCAATTTTTTGGAAGGAGACCTAGTCTTACTTTACGATCAAGCAAACGATAAGCTAGGGGCTGGAAAATTTGTACCCATGTGGCATGGTCCGTATATTGTTAAGCGAAAGCTAGCAAAAGGGGCCTATGAATTAGAATATTTTGACGGTGTCTCTTTAGGTAAACCTAGGAATGGCCTTTATCTAAAGCGATATTATGCTTAAAAGATTAGTGTGGATATTTTTAGACTAGTTTCTTTCTAAGTTTGGTGTGTTTTTAGATTAGGAATGCGTGCTTTACTTTAGAGAGTGTTTTTCATCATTATTCCTGCTTATCTTGATTTTACTCTTGATATTGCAGATGTCGACGCCTCTCCAAACATACATTGGTTTTGCTGATGGTGCTTGTCGTAGTACATGGAACATCTCTTCCACAGCTTGGGTTATCTATTCGCCCTCTGATGAGTTAGTATCTATGCATGGGGTAAGCCTCGGTCAAACAATGAACAACATTGCAGAATACAGTGCAGTGATTGAGTTATTATCTAAATCCGTTTCATTTGGAATTCGGAGTTTGATTGTTAGGTTAGGTTCGGAACTCGTTGTATTACAGCTTAATACAGTTTATGCCATTATAAATCCAGTGTTATTGCGATTATTTTTTAGAGTCCGTCTCTTGGAACGAGAATTTGATTACATTGAATATCAGCACATTCCAAGATATTTAAATACATTAGTAGATGCAGTTGCTTCTCGAATGTTAAATAGAAATTTGCATTAAATCAAACAGTAAATATAAAAACATCCCATAACATGTTTTGCAAGACAACCAATAATAGTAATATAGCATAGCATAGAAGTGTGTCAAATTATACATCTTCTTCGATCATAGGTTGAAAAACACCTTATGATCGGCAAAAATGATAGCACAAAAAAGTCCAAAAATGAGTCTACAAGGCGATCATCCTATCATTGGTGATGATCACGATAAGACACCACTGCTCAGGCCACCCTACAAAGGAACCTCCTAAAAGGTCCTAGGACCCCAATCATATAGCGCTATAACCTAAGAGGAATGTCATCTATGCTGGTCTCCGGAATATCTGCTGTCAAGCGCTCTAGATGACTCTCCAATTCGGCCAAGGTCTCTGCTGATTGGTCCTGTGGGGCCGGTGCTGCGGCAGCTGGCTATCTTCTATCATAAGGCTGGAGAGTGGTTGGTCGCCGTGGACCCACATCTGCATTTAGAACTTTTTACTATCAGTTTTTGGACGATTTAAAAAACAATTATATATATATATATAATATATATAATATATATATATATATATATATATATATATAATATATTCTATATATATATATATTATATATATAATTAAAAAATGTTGAAAATAATTTTACCTGTATCATCCCATTGCTCTCCTGGTGGAAGAGCCATGTCTGGATCACCACGATAATCCATCCCAGCATATGGAAAATCCTGAATCACAAAGAGTTAGTTCTCTAACCAACGAAAATACTCAGGTGAGAATCAAACGACCTCGGTGCCCTCCTCAGGATGGCGGGCCATGACTGCAACCCAGCGCATAATCCTGGGATCTCGGGGAACTCCAGCCTCAACGGTAAGTTGTTGTGGAACCAGCATAGGTACCCTCTCTAGGGAAAAGCTCACAACTAAGTAACCATATTCAAATTTCTTTAGTTGTCCATTCTTTGCCCTAGTCAGTTGGCCTTTCACATTGGCCAACACAGCATCACACCTGTTGAAGATGGTGCCTCGGAAGCAGTCTACTACCATGCGCATCTGGGAACCGGTAGCTAAATGCAATGTTGTGCTTCCGCACAGTCTGGTGACAATAAATGTGATCACTTTAAGTTCAGGATGGGTGATGGTCTTCACATCTATCCGTTTGTCCGCAGTTTGGACATTGTAAAACTCTAGTCAGAGACTAGTGACAGACTAGCCACCTGGCCTAGATCCGAATAGAGATAATCCTTTGCCTCTCTTCGGTAAACTAGTCAGAAAATAAATGTCCTCTGGCTTGATTTCAAGCCAGTGTCCTCCAATGATGAAACACTGGTCCTGTGTGCTCCACTTGTCTACCAGCCATTGTAGAAAGTCTACCTGTGCCCTCATGCCAGGTATGGCCCAAAATTTAAATAGCCCGCATGCTCTCAATGCCTGTAATGAAGGTGGATGGAGTAATGTGGCTTGATCCACATCTTCGTGTTCTCTTTCCCGCCAAATAAGCATTTCGTCTATCTGCATTGCAAAATAGGTGGTTTAGAACATTTCAATCTGAAACTTGTGGGGCAAAAATGAAGAAATTAGGGTTTTAAATCCGTGTTCCGCGGGGTTCGCACCCATTATTTTAGAGACAGTGCGTAGTTGCGCACTTTTCCTAAAGAACAGGTGTGGCACCCCGAATTTTCCTTGTGCACGGAAAAATCGGGGTGCGCAGGGGCCACATGGCGGACCTGCGCAACCGCCGCGGTCGAGTTTTTGCCCAAATTTCCTTCTGAAAATCAAATTCTAAAGCCTAAAACAAAATTTCAAACAGATGAAATGCAAGTCAGGGACGATGTGGATTACCTGGAGAAGATGGTTCTTGATTCCAGTGGTCGGATTTTCCGCAAACTTCACAGGAAGTTTTCTTACCAAAAGCTCTTACTTTTTACTCCAAAGCCAAACGGTGAAAATGAACTTGTAAAAGCCCTTTTTATAAGATTTTTTTGTATAAATAAATTTTTAATTTATTTATTTTTCAATTTGAAAAGGTCACTTTTGGTACATTTTTATTAATTTTTAAACAGATATGAGTAATGTTTGCAGTTTTTGTGCAGAATATTGGGTATCCAGGGAGAATTGGTCATTTTCAACAAAAACACATAGGAGTCCTCTTTAAGCTCTTTTCTGACTCGTAAAATATGAAAATATTGTCGAGTTTTTCTTTTTAGACTCGTTAAAACGAAATTAAAAAGACGGTCCACTTACAGCTCTTTTCTGACCATATAAACATGAAAAGATTGTCGGTCTTTTGTCGTTTTAAGTTCGATATTGGTAATAAAACGACGTGTCTTTGATCGCTTTTTTACTTTTTCGGATCAAGACCTGTAAATTATGAAAAGTACTCCTTGATCATAATGGTCAAGCAGTTCTCTCAAGTATTATTTTATACTTTTTTGGGCTTGGGAGACACAAATTTATGAAAAAGGACAACCATGGAGTTTTCTTAAGTTTTTCTTCTGACTCCCTAAAATTGAAAAACGCCGAGTTTCTCCTATACTGGATTCGTTAAAATTTAAACAGTAAAGGACCTGTTCAATTTTAAACAGGAACGGACCACTCCTTCTCAGGGTTCGAATCTTAAACTAAGTTGGACTCATCCGAAGGATGAGCTTATAACCAAGCAAATGCTATCCTCCTCAAGCTTGTCAAAAATAAAGAGGTACTTGCCAGAAATGGTGGGGGAAAAGAGAGAAAAATGAACCTGTTTCTTGTACTTTGTGTTTGAAAAAAATTTCCATCACTCTTGAACACGACACTTTTATTCACCTGGGTTGGGAAATCCTTTACCTAATAGTTAATCAACCCACATTGAAATTCTTCAACTGGTTTCCGGGTATTAGCTTTGGATCAATTGTCACCAAGCCATCTGCAGTGTCGTTATGTGTTCAAGAGGTCTGTGCAAATAAACCATTCACCTGCAAAATATCTGTCATCCATCATTGACCATCCCTGAATTAATCCTTGCCAAATATATTTCTTCAGACTTGATCTATGATTTCGTGTTATGGGCTTGCCTATGACGGATCGCTTTCTATCGACTCTGACTCATTATCTAGAAAGATGATCTAGAAATCATTAGTACCTTGGAATCTACATGCCTCAATGGCAAGTTTCTCGCTTTTGATGAAAGGTTGCATCATTGACCTTCGATCAAAGTATTCTGTGACGTGTTCGACATCGACTCATTCATTCACATTTCATGGATTGTGCTGAGTACTTTGAGGGCCATTGACATTATTGGTGGTTCCTCTCACACTTGTAAACAATTTACATTATTGACTGGTAATCAAGTGGTTTCTACCATGTTTGACTTCGACACATTCATTCACATGGATAGAATCATACTAGTTTGGGAAGTAGAAATGAAGACCCTGGATCTAGTTTCCACCATCTAGACTGCGAGGAATTTTGTTATCATTATATAGTGGACTATTCATAAATAGATGGTTGTGCCCATACTGTGTCCATATGTCCCTACTTGTGATGTAATACCAAATCATTCCTGTATCATAACAGTTTTAGATAGTTCTTAGTCAGTTTTGATCTGAGTATGGGAATGCCTACCTCAGCGATGATATTTTCATATATATATATTTTGTGTTGAATGTTTTTTATAGGTTCCGACCGGGGTATCCACAGGAATATCCTTGAAATGATAAATACCTTCACTCTTCTTAGATGATCAAAAATTATCCTCATCTATTATAGACTTTGCACTTTAGGGGGCAATCTGTTACATAAAAAATTGTCACCATGACTTTCTACAATTTGTGTGAGTCCATCACCACTCATACATACCTCCTTTGCAAGTCTTAAGCCATATCTCTTCATGTCAAGCCTTGAAAATGGGAGAAAGACCTTAAAAATATCTTAAATCCTGGTTTCGCACTTTCTCCTAGCATTGTCTGCAGTACCGCACTCAATGGTCATGTCCCCTGTGAACCTGACCACTCTGTCTATTAAGTGATGGGTGCAAACCCCTGTAAAAGTTGAAAAGGCGCGAGTTCACTCTTAAAAACTCTCCTTGGGTCACTTCTAGATGCTTCTAGAAGGAATATTACGTTAGCAAGTCCGCTCCACCTTGGTTCATCCATTCCATAACTAAGGGAGCTAACTCCATGATATGAGGTGCTTATCCCATTGAAGGAGGAACTTATCCCTTCAATGGTGGACCTGCAACTTCCTCCATTTGCACTATAAATTCATGCATTGGGCTGGTTGTAGAGGAGGTTGAAAGCTGAAGATTCTTGAGGGTAAATGTTGCTGGAAATTAGACTTCCTTTTTGAGCTTGTGAGAGGAGAGATCACATACCTTTCATTTCATTTGGGAAGTAAGTGAGGCTTGTCAAAGTAGAGGAGATTCGTGTTGGACCCTGGAAAGATCTTGTGCAACATCAAGGCAAAGGTTGTAAGGTTCTTTTATTCATAAAGTTAATACAATCAAGTTTGTTTTTCTCAATGAACTGTCTCTAATGGTTTATTTTATGAGCTTCTTGATATTCATAATGAACATGTTTTATTATAGTATCTATGCAGGTGTTCTTTGATGTGTGTTTGTTTGTGTATATAGGTTATTAAAAGGGAACTGCTTGAAGCTATTGGAACAAAGCTGCCACAAACAAGCGTTAGACCGAGGTAGGGTCTATTACACCTCTTAGTTTTCATTTATGAATTGAAACATGTTTAGAGAAAGGTAGATTTGCTTGTGTTTCTTGTTGCTAGATATCATTTGATACTAGGGAGATCGGTCTTGTCCGCAAGAACGATTTATCCGGCCAACAGCTTGATCTTGGCTATTTTCCCATTTGGCTGCCTTATCTTCATCTTGAGGTTTGGTTTCTTGGTCTGAGGCTATTCTGTAAATACCTTTACTTCTAAGTAAATCCACAATGTAGGACCACCATTGGAAGTAGTTGGTGCTGTCAATAATAACTTAGCATGGACTTTCCATTTTAACAGAAACTGAAGTTATAGATGCTGAAACTAAGTGTTCCAATGGAAATATCTCAAAAACTTAGGCTGATTAAAAAAATGGCTCTGAAAACAGCTTTTGGATGAAGACGTTATGGCTTTTTGAAGAAACATTGTTGAAGATGTCAACGAAGTGCGTGAATTTGCGGAAATGAATGATAATGTTATCTTTAAACACCCACCCCCACTCTTTCCAAACTTAATCTAATTAGCTCACTTTAAAAAAAAAATTATGTGACTCACTTTTACAAATAAGTGAAAGTCACTTTTACAATGGTAATTTATGAGCTACCCACTAAATTGTAACTTAAATAAAAGATAATGAGATTTTAGAATTACAAGTGACTCACTTTTTATAATGGGTGAGAACACTTTTACATAAATTAAATTTAAAACATAAGTCACATGTGCTTTTTGAAAAAGTAACTCAACAAAAAGAAAGACTTGAACTCAAGACCTCTATTCTCATAAAGTAACATTGGACCAAGTGAGCTAGTTTAAAAGGTTAGTAATTTTTGGAAAAGAGGAAGGGGATTTTTTTTTGGTAGTCACTGAAGCTTTGGGGTGCATTCTTACTTGAAAAAGCTATTTTTTCCTACAAAACAAAAACCACAAAACCCAACATGGGCTTGGAGTTAACTTTAGCCGGAAACTAAATATTTTCCTCAATGTTTTTGATTTTCCAAGATCACACTAAGGTGCGGCTGAAAAGAGCATACGCATGAGAAAAATCCTTCCTTTCTGTTTCTGATTTTCCCAGATCACATAGAGTCACGGGGCAAAGAGCATAGGTAGAAATGAAAGGTATAGATCTGGTAATAAAAATCAGATAGCTAAATAAACCGAAACAAACAAAGAGATGAATAGCTAGAACTGCAAAAAAAGACTATATACCTCCAGATCTTAAAAATGACATAGCTAGGGCTACTGGAAATATTTTCACATGAAACAAAAGGGGTTCCTCACTGGAACAGATGCTCCTAACACAATAGAGTAGTCATCTTGGCCCGAAAGAAGTCAGAAACAGTAGATCTAGAAGATGGCAGTCGGATGCAGTTATACCAGATTCAGATTTGGATCACCAATAGATGCGACCCTCAAATAGCTTTGATACCATGTAGGAATTTACAAGGTAAGTTCCTCAGACAGAACGCCAAAGGACACCACTCACAAATAGATCATAGATCAATACACCAATATTATTGACGTGGTTAAAACCCTCAAAGAGGGAAATTGTTAGGGTCCCACCCTAACCCCCTTATTCATGTCATGGGATCACGTCATAGTCAAGAGTCAATAAAGCCCATATTAATAATTGTAAGTGGTTAACCCAGTTAGTTGCAAATGGGACCACAATTAGTTGTAAATGGGCGGTAGTATTAAATAAAGGTTAAATGAGCGGTAGATGGTATTAATAAAACCCACGGTATTGGCCCGTGGTATTGCATGTAGGAGTCATATATAAAGGATAGAGACTCCCTGCGAGGAGCATCGTGTCTTGTTTTGTAATCGAGCTCTGCTCTATTGGAGGTTGCCCCCTCGAAGAGGCATGTGAACATTTCTCTCTGAGTAATAAAATCTTTGTTATTCTGTGTTCTGGGTATATTTTCTTAACATATTCTGTGTTCTCGGTATTTTTCCGCGCATATTCTCGGTTCGGTATTGCTTTGCAGGTTAAGAAGCATAACAGAAATAGTCCACGACCTGAGCCAACATATCCACTTCAGACAATTTATTAATAAAAGAATGAAAATTTACATAAGCTTCTCTCATGAATGGTGACCCTAAAAATGACCCTCCATGCTCTTTAAATAGAGATCATGGACCAATCCGGTGTTAAGCCATGGATCTAGTGTCGGTAATACCGGTGAGAGAATGAACCGTCGGATCACTACATATCGCGACCGTCGGATTGTAAGTTACAAAAGTACATAGTAAAAAAACACACTTTACTAACTCTACACTAGACGAAGTTATACTTAACTATTTCCTATGTGTTGAAATATACTAATATTAATATTGTTTGAACGGAAGAAACTCGGGTAGATTTTTTATTTTTAATGGGATCGAGTTTTTGATGCGCTCCCTGCACTGCTTAAAACTCTTCTTTTTCTTGATGCTTCCTATTCCTCTGTAGGTGGTCCTTCTTGTGGGTCCTACTTTGGAACCGTTGGGGAATGCACCTCTTGTGGCCCGTGACCCGAAGGGGTCTCTTATGTTTCTCTGCTTGATATATGTTTAATGTCTACTGTATCTTCCATGGTTTCACTCCAAGGAGGTTCCCATGAATCCACGATGTCCTGTACTTCATGAGTTGTCAAGGGGTAACTTATTTTCTGCCAACACAAATATGGGTCTCTATGCAGAAAAATCCAAATGAAGTGTGGATCAGCTTTGAACAGTGCTACACCCTTGAACTTTATTATACTATCTTCAGTCAGTGGGGGTGTCTCTCGAATGGCTTTACGCAACATGTCCCCATAAAGGTAAAACATTGGGGTGTTGAATTGCTTTTGCTCAGGTTCCTCTGTGGCCCATAAGTTCTAGAATTCTGCTACTAAAATAGGTTGAGAGGGGTTAGTAACTAGCTGAAAAATTTCTGGTTTCTTCCAAGCAACGAACATAATCAAAATTAGTAACCATGTGTAGTGGAACTTTGAGTTCTTCTCCTATGTGTCCAACCAATCCCACTAGAACTTGTTCAATAGAAAAAAGTGTCTAACCCATCTTTTCTCCATTGGAACAATGGTTTGCCACTACAATAACCCCCATTGGGACCTAGTTCACCTGACACTTATGTAGCAACATACAAGTTATTACCTATGCAGGAAGTCGGGCATGTGAGTCATTTAACATTGAAATCAAATAACCTTTCTTTCCCCTTACTGTCTCATACTTTTTAGTCACTGCTTCGGTAAGAGTCTTGTCCCTAATTATGGTTCCTATGTCTTCCCCTTTGACTGAGAGGCCTATAATTATATGAATAAAGTATATGGTTAGCAGCACAGGTCGGTCTAGCCACAAACACTCACCATGCACACAAGCTAGTAGACACTTTATGACTACAGTCACCTCATTTTTGCATCCAAAATGTGGAATGTGAAACAGGTTCAAAATCCTGCTTGTCTCCAAACCACAGTCCTACTTTTGCGGCTCTAACATGGGCACCCTACTTGCATTTGGCACTTGCTTAAAATAGTGTTCGAGGTTGGGGAGCTGAGAAGGGGTCACAAAGATCATGATCTAAATACTTAATGTGCTCCATAAAACTCCTCATCCTCCCCTCTCTGCGCACCCCAAGTGGGAGAGACGACATCCCAAGTGGGAGAGGCGACATTTCCACAATATACTTAAATCCTTTTGGGACCTCCATTGATGCCTAAGATTCTATGGACAGTAGTACTTCGGCTTTGCCTTGCAACCAATGGTTTTCGTCGATTCAGACTTCTTTGAACTTGGCTCTGGATTGGTGTCCTCCTGTGTGGCTTGTAAATTTTCTTAAGTCTTCATTGTTCTTTGCTTAGATAATTGCATTACATCATTAACATATTGAATTCATCCCACAACATTATAAAATTAATTCATTTTATGCAATAATGTAGAAAGAACAATAACATAAATAATGTAGTGGAGCATAAAGAAATGATAGAAGAAAAGCATGCACAAATAGAGACACTAGGATTTAGTCGGAGACCAAGGAAAAACCCCACAAGAGGGAAAACTCGGAATTCAAGTCTTCTTCTTTTACTGGATTTCATATTTTGCTCAGTTGAGATACAAAGTACATCCATAATGAGAGGCATCATTACATCAAGCCCCTTTAGGGCCAATCCAAGTCTAAACGATCTACCAAGATAATCACTATCACAGAATTTTCCATACATCCCTCAAGATTCCAGCATACAACTAAAGTTCCAACACATAACAAGGCTTCACATATATCACAGTGCCAGCACATACATATATCATTGTTCCAACATATGCATATATCATGGTTCTAGCACATAACAAGGTTTCACATATATCATGGTTCCAACATATACATATACCACATTTCTAGCATACATATATCTTCCACAAATCATTAATGTGTCAAGGTTCTTTTTTAACAAAGATACAAATCATACAATACAAGTCACATACCATGTGAACCATTACAATCTTGTTGAATATATATTGATGCCATAGTGTGAGACATATTGTGAACCCATTGAATGATAGAATGATCCAATTCAAAATCATGATTCCATGTAGAATGTCAAACCACCAATGGGATATGTGAATCATAGAGAAGAGGTATTTATGAGAACCTAAAAGTCGTTTACTCATGCGATGCCATTACATTACAATCATGATTACCATACAATGTATTTGCGATGCATATATTTTACAGACATGTTGATTACCATACAATCATGTCGATTACCCATAGAATGATGTTGATTACCCATAACAGTGACCATACATAACACAAAGATATGTTATCATATGTTATAAAGAGAGAATTGAACCAATGTGAGAGCCATCGTGATTGTCCACAAGCTACAAAGAGATTTTGAAAGTATGAAAGGAGAGACATAGTAGAATATTGTGAGTTCCTAGATAGGACGTATTTGATCCTATTGCACTCATTTTTTCAAAAGTCCAAGGAAGTAGTGTACAAAATTTTTCAAAGTTCAGAATCATCAGCCAATAAATTGTTGTATCATTATAAACCTAAATTCTGCAAGTTGTAATGTAAATGACTAGTATGACTGTTTAATTTTGTAGCAACACCTAGGTAAGCCTTTGATTTTGGTGACAGATTTGATCCTATGAGGTTTTTTAACCTCACCAAATTATGTGTGTTTGTAAAGACAGATAATCAACATATTTTTTCCTCCAGCTTAATCTCCAAAGCTAGGGTGGAATTCATTGACAATGTCTTAGGTAAGTCATCGTGTTATATAGAGTATTTATAAAAGTGGTTTGGGAATAATTACGCTATTTGGCTAAATAATTTTACTATAGATCATTTCGTCTATAATATATCATATTGTGTCACATAATTGGGTAATGTCATGATGGTCTATAGCAAATGTGTATTCCCCCTTTCAAGGTTCAATTATTTGTAATATCTGATGTAAAAATATTTTAGTGCATGTTCCCTTATATTTGTACACCATGGCTAAAGTATTTGAGGGTGGAAAAAATATTAATCCACTCTTGTGTCAATTAATTATTTTTTTCTGCTAAAAATTAAATTAAATTCTAAGCCGGAAAATTAATTAATTTAGAGTAAAAAATAATTATAGAGAAATTAAAATTTCTCCAAGTGAAAAATTCGTGGGTCAAAGAAAAGTCATATTTTGGAGGTCCCCCACCAAGGCAAAAATGGATATTTCAAGAAAAAATAAGCCCTTGGATCTTGGTGGTTAAGTGAGAATCAATTTTTTGAGAAAATTAATCCAAAATATTGATTTTGGGATTAACAAAAAATGGGTTTCGAGTGAAATACGATATTTTTTCTCAAAATAAATATTTTTATGGACATAGGTCAAAATATGATCAAATTATTATCAAAAGTCGAGATTATTTTGATGGGATCAAACCAACTAGCCATTATTTTCCACTTGGAGAATTTATCTATAAATAGAAGCCATTTTTCTTCTCAAGTCATGATGAAAATTCGGGTTTGGGCTATCAGTGGATGATGTAAATGTGTAACGCTTGTATTGAACGATTGCTTTGTTGGGATTATTTTGATATCATAATAAAAATAATTTGGGGTTCAGTGCATGGTGTTCTTGTTTTATTGATTTGTGATACGTTTTATTTATGTGCTAATCCTATATTGCACTTCGTTGTTATAAAAATTGGTATTTCATTTGTCGATGATAGGAGCATTCTATTGGTAAAATTTGGTTTTATCTTAGGTGATCTGATTCGTCATATGGTCTAACGATTTGGTTTGAGAAAATTATATGGATCTGAAGGTACACTAGCCATTGGGCTCCAAGTTCACAAGCTGTGGAGAAGCGCTGACCTTGTTTGGGCTCTAGGAATTTTTATATGGTTTTTTAACTTCGATGAGGGGTGTGGCCAATATTCTAACTTTCAAAAAATACATTGATCCATTGCCATTATTCAGAATTTTATTTTCTCAAAAAAAGAAATTACAAGCATTATATATTTGTGAATATTTTGTATATAATTTGTAAAGTAATTAATTTTGTAAATTATTTATAACCCTTGTTTGTTGTAATTGGGGTTTATTTTAGATTTTGTATATATTGAGGTTTTTGAGAAAATTTTATTTTCATTTGTGTAGGTGAAAACTCAAGCCATATCAAATGTGTGAGGGTTTTTAGCCTCCTTGAAGAAAATTGTTGGGGTTTTGAGGTGGATCCAAGACTAGGAAAGCAAGACCCACCCTTTAGCTCCCCTCCAAGATCAAAGCTCAAGCCAAAGAGGAAGCCACTAGCCCTAAAGGAAGATTTTGTGGTGATTTTGAATGGTTGAAGCAAATTTTGAATGTTTGAAGAAAATTTTGAATTCTTTCAAGGGTTTTCAATTTTTTTAGGCTTTCTAGGCCTAGCGTAGCCCTTGTTCTCCCTAGTCATGGCCTTATTTTCTTCCTTTGGTGAGTTTTTGGCGTTTTTTGGTCTCCAAACCCTAGTTGCAACCCTCTTTTACCTTTACATCATCCCTTAAGGGCTACTAACCTTAGCCACAACCATTTCTCAGCCTCCTCTCCCCCTCTGTGAGCCTTTTTCCCCATATTCTCCTCCTCATAACCCATCCTTAGCCTTGTTGTAGGCCCTAAGGCCTATCCTCCCTCCCCATATCCCTCTTTTCCCCTTGCAGAAGAAGGCTTTCCCTAGGTTGAGAAAACCTCTAGATCCTCTCCTTGCCTTAGAGTGGGCCTATTAGGCCTTTGCTACCCTAGCTGCAAACTTATTAAGCCCTCATTTTTTCCCTCTCCTCACCTCTTTACCTCAAATCTATCTCTGATTTGGGTTATCATTGATTTTAATCACTAATACATTGTGGTTGAAATGATTTTAAAGTGAATTTGGAGCTAACAATTGTGGTTGCAGGAGATCATCTCATTGAAAGAGTTTTGGGAAAGATAACTAGTCATCTTCAAGGCCTAAAGACCTATTGGTTTGCCTCCTCTTACCCTCAATCTCATATCTTTTCCACTTACTGTCATCTATCATTTTGTTTGTAGTGATATAAGATACATATGAGTGACATAAAATTAACCAATAAGTCACATAACTTGTTGCTAAGTCACATGCATCAATTGGGTATTCATTGTTTAGTAAATTTCATAAATTTTGCTGATTGTCATATTGTTTGGAGAAGAACCATAAAGTTTGATTTAACATAATAGTGATATCTAAAGAGATCCTAGGTTAATCAAGCATTTTTATCTTGGTTTCCATTGCTTCATTGGTTATATTTTTTGCTGGAAAAGTGATTTAAGAGGGTTTCCTTCCATATTTTCCTTGGCTTCCTCCTTCATCTCATTTGCAATCTTGCATTCTTACACCCATAAGGCATCAGTCTCTCATAATAATCTAATCTAATCTCTTAACTTGTTAAATCAACCAAGTGGCTAGGCCATTCCATCGTGTCTCCTGAACTTGTTGGTTGCCAACAAATTTTTCATTCTTGTCTTCCATAAGGACTACCTCCATAGTTTATTGTGAAGAGAGCTAGAACAGAGAGGGTGGGGATCATAGTGACATCACCTACTCTAAGTCATTGTCACACCGTGCTTGTACAATTTGAGTGACAATGTTTTTTGGCATCATTGCCAGGGATAGATTTTTCTATTCCCATTTTCATGACATCCTTCTTTTTACATCATTTTGTGATATTTCATCCTTCATTTTATCTGGAAATGCCACAACATTTTCTGGTACCATTGTCGGGGACCAATTTATTGGACCTTGGTATTATGAAAATTACCATCATCCTCTCCAATCTCATTATCTTCTCATCTTCTCTCTTCACCAATCCTTCCATTTTTTTTTTCCTATATGCACCTTTAGCACATGGACATTTTGCTTAGCTTCCTATTTAGGTGGCGTCTCCATTGATTCATCCATTCAAAAGAGCTTATATTAGAAGAAATCCTAGTAGCTTGGTTAACCCCTCTCCTGATCTTGAAAAGGATTTAATATCTCAGTTAAACAATTTACATTCTAGTAATAATTTATTCTTTCTTGGTAAAAAATCCCTACTTGACATCCACTTTCTTTTCCCCAATCCCATCAGTCAGGACCTCATGGATTTCTACAGGCTTTGCAGCTTCAACAACATTCAGGGATATCCTCACAGCCTTCCAAATGCCAGTATAAACAAGATTCCACTTTTTCAAGGGAATAATACAATCAAAGTCAATGCATTCAAAGATAAATATAGGGAAATATTTATTCAAAGAACTTAACTCTATCAAGAAAAGGGAAAATGAGATAGTTGAAGAGTTAATCAAAGGTTCAATGGTATTCTTAAGAATATGACTCAAGATTATAAGCCACCTGAAAAAATATTGTTGGAACAATATCTTGAGTAATTTTGTGGTGATACATCATATGAAATAAGACGTTCTAAGCCTACAAATTTAGTTGTTTCCTAGAGTATAGTTGAAGAGTTAGAAAAAGATAAGAAAGCTTATGGTAAATCAGAAATTACTGGTTTTGAAAGAGGTCTAGCCAAATCTAAAGGGAAATAAATAAAGGAGGATGACCCAGTCAAGGAATTAACTCAAATGATTAAGGAAAGGAGGGTTGAACATGCTAGAAAGATAACTGCCATGCAGTCTAGGTTGATTTAGATGGAACAAAATCAAGCTCAAAATGTCTAGCCTAGGAATAATAATAACAATCGAGATAACAATAATCCATGACCAGGAATAAATCCTCTAAATGATCAAAAACCTCCTACTCCTCTTGAGTTTTCAAATGTTGTTGATCAACCTATCCCATTTTGTAGACATTGTGAAAGCTTTCATGAGGAAAGTTCATGTGCTATTGTTAGAAAACTTATAGAGGAAGGAACCAATGAGCATATAAATAATTTTAATGCTTCAACAAAAGGACGTTGAACATATATAACCTCTTCATCTTTTGCCATCAATAACTTCAGTGATGAAAGGACCCTATCATATAGATGTATGGTGAAACTCCCTCTTAGGAGCAAATTCTAGAAATCACTAGAAGTAAAGGTTACATATATTAAAGGAAGGGCAAGGCGCCAAGTCAAAATAAATAGGTTGCATCCGAGAGATAATGAGGATCAAAAATAGATTGGGTTGCATGGATAAACAATATTAAGATATATGTCCTAGTGCTTGAACTTTTAGAGATTCCTTCTCAAAGGGAAACATTCTTCAAATCTTTAGGCATGGCTCAATAGTATAAGGATGACACACATCCAAAGGATGAGGAAATCAAGTTAAAGGATCTAAATTGTTATATGACTAATGAAGATAATCAAAATTTCTTTCTCACAGTAAAAGCTAATGATCGACTACTCCACAATTGTATCCTGGATTTCGAGGCTTTGACCAATGTCATGACTAAGAAGGTTATGGATCAACTGAATTTAAGAATTTCTCGGCCTTACCATAATATTTTTTCTATGGATTCTAATAATATCGAAGTCCTTGGTATAGTTAAGGACTTATAGGTTTCCTTGGCTAATTGTCCATACAAAATCATCACCATGGACATAGCGATAATTGATGTGCCTGATGTATCAGGAATGCTTCTATCAAGAAAATTTGTAGCTAACTTAGGTGGATGTATTTAGATGCATTTATCATATGCTACTATTCCCACAACAATAGGTGCTATGGTTAGGTTATATAGGGAATTTGAGAGAAGGTAACACGTTGAGAAACCCAGGAGTCCAAATGACGACCAACAGATTTAGTCACATGGTATCCCTTTAGAGAATAATGAATTTTTGACCGAATTTTTCCAACTTGTATATCATTGTTCTTCATTTCATTCCCCGAGAAAGAAAAGAAGACGACTTGAATTTGATAGGGATGTGAAACATAATAATGAAAGTTTGCATCAACCAAAAACAACCTATGGACTCTCCAACAAGCAGACATGTTTTCCATATTTTTCCACACGGATGACATCTAAGTCCATAGGGAATCCTTTGTATAGCATCTCTAACCCTACTCTCTTAATTGAGATTTCATTTATGTCATTAGTTAGTTTTATTTCATGAATTTTTGTTTTATGTTTTGATTTATTAGAGTAGATTGTTCTATTCCCGCAGATGTTCTATATGTACATAATGATTTGGATTTTGAATAGATATCTATTTGATGGACTTATATTTTCTTGGATGTAGGATTCTAGATTCTCACGTTCCTTCAATGAAGCAACGTGTCCCCATTTGGAGCTAGATGTTGCACTCATTTTGTCACAGGTCCAAGGAAGCAGTGTACAAAATTTTTCAATGTTCAGAATCATCAGTCAGTAAATTGTTGTATCAATGTAAGCCCATTTTTTGCAAGTTGTAATGTAAATGACTAGTATGACCGTTTAATTTTAAAACAACACCTAGGTAAGCCTCTGATTTTGGCGACGAACTTCATCCTAGGAGGTTTTTTAACCTCACCGAATTATGTGTGTTTCTAAACTTGGATAATTGGTAGAGTTTTTCATGTAGCTTAAACCCTAAAGCTAAAGGTGGAATTCATTGACAAGGTCTTAGGTAAGTCCTAGTGTTATATCAAGTCTTTGTAAAAGTGGGTTGGGAATAATTTAAGCTATTTTGCTAAATTATTTATTACAAAACACTTGGTCTATACTAGAGCCTATTGTGTTACGGAATTGGGTAATCTCATGAGGGTCTATAGTGAATGTGTATTCCCCCTTTGAGGCTTGAATTATTTGTAATATCTGATGTAAAAATATTTTAGTGCATTGGGGGGGGAGAGGGGGGGAATATTTAGACACCGTGGTTAAAGCATTTGAGGGAAAAAAAAATATTAATCCCCTCTTGTGTCAATTAATTATTTTTTCTTGCAAAAATAAAATTAAATCCTAAGCCAGAAAATTAATCAATTTAGAATCAAAAATAATTATAGAGAAATTAAAATTTCTCCAAGTGGAAAATTCGTGGGTCAAAGGAAAATCATTTTTTGGAGGTCCCCCAGTAAGGCAAACAATGAATATTTCAAGAAAAATTAAGCCCTTTGACCTTGGTGATTAAGTCAAAGTCAAAATTTTTAGGAAATTAATCCAAAATATTGATTTTTTTATTAATAAAAAATGGGTTTCAAGTAAAATACGAAATTTTCCTCAAAATAAATGTTTCTAATGGAGAGACTAAAATATGATCAAATTATTATCAACGGTCGATATTATTTTGATGGGGATCAAGTCAACTAGTTGTTATTTTCCACTTGGAGGATTTCTCTCTAAATAGAGTCCATTTTTCTTCTCAAGTCATGATGAAAATTATGATTTAGGCTATCAATGGATGATGTCAATTTGTAATGTTGGTATTGATCCATTGCTCTGTTGGGAACATCTTGATATCATAATAAAAGGATTTTGGGGTTAAGTTCATGGTGTTCTTTTTCCATTGATCTATGGTACGTGCTAGTTATGTGATAATCCTATAGTGTGCTTCATTGTTATAAAAATTTCTATTTCATTTATCGATGATAGGATCATTCTATTGGTAAAATTTGGTTTTATCTTAGGTGATCTGATTCATCATATGATCTAATGATTTCGTTTGAGAAAACTTATAGGGATTTGCAGATACACTAGCCCTTGGGCTCCAAATTCACAGATTGTGGAGAAGGGCCGACCTTGTTTGGTCTCTAATAATTTTTATATGTTGTTTTAACTTCGCAAAGGGGTGTGGCCAATATTCTAGATTTTGAAAAATATATTGATCCATTGCCAATGTTTAGAAATTTATTTTCTCAAAAAACAAATTACAAGCATTTTATACTTGTGAATATTTTGTATATAGTTTGTAAAATAATTAATTTTGTAAATTATTTATAACCCTTATTTGCAGTAGTTGGGGTTTTGGGATTTATTTTAAATTTTGTATATTTTGGGCTTTTGGGAAAATATTATTTTAATTTTTGCAGGTGAAATCTGAGGCTATATCAATTTTGTGAGGTTTTCTAGCCTCCTTAAAGAAAATCGTTGGGGTTTCGAGGTGGATCTAGGCCTAGGAAGATAAGATCTACCCTTTAGCTCCCTTCCAAGCTCAACATTCAAGCCAAAAAGGAAGCATTTAGCCCTCAAGAAATATTTTGTGGCAATTTTGAATATCTGAAGCAAATTTTGAATTCTTGAAGTGGTTTGAATTTTTTTTAGGCCTTCTAGGCCTAGCGTAGCCCTTGTTCTCCCTAATTGTGGTCTTATTTTCTTCCCTTAGTGAGCTTCTGGCATTTATAAGCCTCCAAACCCTAGCCCAAGGTTACTTGGGAGTAGGAGCGAAAATGGGGAGCGGGAGCAAGAGTGACATTATCAAAAGCTCTTGGTTCGAGAGTGAATCGGGGAGCGAATATATTATAATTATATATTATATATATATATATATATATATATTATTATTATATATTATATTATATCTATATCTATATATTGATGCATATATGTCAACAAAAGAATGTATAATGTGTTAACACTCAGGTTGTTCCCTGCTTCCTAAAGGGAATACGGCCGAGGTAACCATTGACCAATCTTTTAGCTACAGGTCCTAGCCTACCTGCAACTAGAGAGGGCTCTCTCTTTATAATTTAGCTTTGTTTGATGAATGTTTTCAGGCTAGTTATGGTGTACTATTTTGTTTGAATTTGGTGGGTTGGTGAATCCAGACAGAACTGAAAATATAGATCATAGAACAGTTTGGTCCATTGGGCAATGGAGTTGAGGTATTTGTGCTGCTGAAAGTAGATTTATGAAGGCAGAGTGTTGCAGCAGAGCCAGATAGGCATATGTGAAGCAATTTACCATATTTTTTGATGAAATTATGGAATTAGTGAGTGAAAGGCAGTTAAGAATCTTTCACTATGCTAACAAAGAAAAATGAAATTATTGCTTAAGAGCAGTTAAGAATTCTTAAACAATTTTCACCATGACATAATTAGTTTAGACATGAGAAATCAAGAATTCATATCCATGGCTAATCCAGAAGAAAACATATTTAGAAATAGAGATTGAGCATAGGGTGTTCAAAACAAATCCTAGGATATTCTTTTTCTCTATTTACTAGGATTATGAAAACATAAGAATTATGGAAAACAGAGAAAACACATACACAGTTCAGAGAATTGCTTCAGCAAATGACATAGGAATTCTTGCAACAAAACAGAGCTATTCATTTCCATCTCCAAATAGCATAGGGACCAAAAATCTCCACCAGCAATTTGTATTATCAAAATGTTTCAAAATACAATAGATCTTTTCAGAAAGAATTGCACTACAACTGACCCTCAATACGTTATCTGAGGGGATATATATACAAAAATAGGGTACAAAATATCTCAGCAGAGAGTTATTGTGCAATAAATTGCACCACCAACTCTCTTACAAAAGTAAATGAAAACATAACTATAGCACTTAATGCTGAGATGGCCGCTATCTTTCTGTCAGACAGCTTTTGACTTTATGGCTCTGGAAAGTGGGTTGTAGCTGTGCCTTTAACTCTGCGTTAATTGAGCCTGTTGTCTGGGTGCGTTGGTGAGTCACTTGTATGGATGCCCCTATGATACCTATGTGCTGATCTGTCTGCTGACCTGTACCGTGACTGAAAACTTGATTTTTCTCAAAAAATGAAATAACATAGTGGCATTATCTGGGAAGAATTTCTAGCATCGCCTGCCACCAATCAGCTGGAGGTAGCTGATGCCTCCTCATTTTCACTAGTGTTTCATCTGCCTCTGTATGTCTGTAGAAGTTTGGAGGCACCTCAAACAGATTATTTATTTCATGTTCAATAAAGAACAGATTTTCTAACTTGTCATAGAGAGACTACCCAGAGGGAGGCCCTGCTTCCTCTATGGAGCTGCTAGATGCTGTTATCTGATTTTCAACATAATTGTTGATCCTTGTCATATACTGATTATATGACAGCAGTTGTCTTGTGCTAGTCACTAGGCTTGGCAGTCCTTTGTCCTGTAGTATTGTCATTTTTGCCCTGAATTCATCAATCTCTGCTTTCATTTCCTGACATTTTCTCTCCAGAGTTTGAGTAAAATTCCTCAAGGTCAGTACCTTTTTGGCTGTCAGGATTGTATCTGTTCTGCTGCTTATCTCTAGAGATGCCAGTTCCTCTCTAGTGCGATTATTGAGGAAATGTATCATTTTGGTGGCCTGCTCGGGCATTATTCCAAGTGTTGTCCTGGCTCTTTGTATTTCCACATGAGCCATACCTATCAGCTCAACCTGCTCATAAATTGCCTGAATTGACCTCCATTGGTCATGTATTGATTGGCCAATTTTGGCCCAAATAATCTTCTTTATTTCTGCTAGGGTTTTACCTATGAACAATTCATTTTCCAGAGTTTTTACTTTGGCCTCTAAGGCCTTTATTTCTCTTTGTTTCTCTGCTACTGTCATGTTTGATTTATCATAACTGGTCTCTAGCTTGGCCACTCTATCCTTGGCATCATTAATTTCAGTTACTTGAGTCTCAAGCTCTTTAACAACTTTCATCAAGTCCTCCATGCTCATGCTGGATTCTGCTGCTGTTGTTGCTTCTGCTGTTGCTCCTGTTGCTGATGTAGCTCTGGTAGGTGCTGGAATAGCAGGAGGGGCTGCTGCTGCTTGTGTGGGAGGGGCAGGTTCCAAGAGTTGTTGATTTTGAGGGGGTTGGAGGCTGGACTCCCTTGCTTGTCCTGCAGTGCTTTCTCTAATTCTGCTTCCATTTGTAATATTCTTTGGTTCATTACCAGAAGCAGCTCCATTGCATCATCTACTTGCTTTTCTTGTGCAAGTTCTGCTGTTTGAGGGTGAATGGTAGGAGGAAATTTTGCCTACCTTCTTAGTGCAGCAATGTCATCCTCTTTCTTCTTCATGAGGGCTCTAACACCCTTTGGATCCTTTGGGTCATGTCCCAAATCAATTATTATGTCTTCCAATGTCTTTATTCTGTTGTCCTTTGTAGAAGAAGACAACCTTTCCAAATCAAGCTGTGTGTTTGTATTCTTCAGGGCTTCTTTTAGCTGATGGGCCAGCATTGCCCTATCTACAAGTGTTGCATACACCATTTCCCCAGTCTGTTTGTGCAGCTCAATCTGATCCATGGGGTGTATGTCTTTGGAAAAGATCTCCAAGTTTGTTTTGTAGTAATCTGCAGGGGTCTTGGGATGTGGGACTTTAGGCTTCAAATGAGTGAAGATCATTTTTTCCTCCTTCAGATCATAGGCAGCCATCAATCTTTGTTTTTTGGCTGGAGTTGTCTTCAAGAATTTCTCATAGAGCTGCACTCTTACCAATTCATTTTGTGCCTTGATCTCTATGAAGCCTTCTTTGACTGCAGCTGGTTTCTTGCACTGTTGTCTTGAGGTGGATACCTCTGTGGTGTGTTGTAGGGCCTGTTCTAGCTGAAATGAGCTAGTGGCAGTCTGCTGGCTTGTTTTCCTTTCTCTGTTGTGGCTTTCTACCCTTTCCTCACTGATATCTCCTTCTTCTGTTTCAGGGTTAATCCTCGGCCTCTTGGCTTCTGGTTGCTGTGATGACCCTGTTAGAGGTGTGATCTCCTCTCTCTCTCTTTTTTCCTCTCTCATCATTGAGAGGAGTCTGCAAAACTGGGATTTGGGGTTGTTCAGTTTGCTCTGAAGGGGCTTGCCCTGACTACTGATCCTTTGATGTGCTAGGCTGCCCTTTCTCTGCCTGTTGCTGTTCATCCATTTTTTCTTTCCCCTTTGTTGTAGTTGTCATTGCAGGAGTTTGCTGGGTGTCTTGTGCAGCTGGAGCAGTAGAAGTGCCTTCTCCTACTTGGACTGGTTGTTTGAAGAAGACCCGTTGACAAGAATCCAAGTCAAGAGTTTTTTCCAGATCTTTCACAGTCTGCTCCATTTTTTCTTCCTGAGTCAATTCCTCTACTATTGATTCAGGTATCCATTCATCTTGGTTGGCAAAGTGTTGTATTTGTGGATATGGGCAATGCTTATAGGCTAGCAGCCTATACTTGACCCTCCTAGCACTGTTGAAACCTTCAGGGTCATAAGGGACCCACCAGAAGCTTCTTTTGAGTTTGAGCTGTTGCCCCAGTATTTGATCAGCTTCTTGCCAACCATCTTTCTTATTCATGACAAATGGGCCTAGGTGGTCTCTGAATTTTAGGTTGGATTTCTTCTTGGCACTGTGGAAGTGTGTCAGATCAGAGTTTATAAGTTGTCTATAGTATTCTAGGGCAAACAGCCTCATAGGCACATATTTTGGAAGCCTGTAGGGACAGAGCTCATAACCATAGATTCTGATGACTGTGTGATTTTGGTACAAGTACCAATCACCTATCTTGTAACTCTTGGATAGCTGCAAGATTTTCTGCATATCCTTGGACAATCTCGCAGGAGGGGTCCTCCTTAAGAGGCATGTGACTGGATATACAAACTGGTCAATAAATTCATAGTATGAGTAGGGGGAGTTCTGGACTTGGTGGAAGACTGAAGACCAGAAGATAACAGACCTCCTCTCACCCTGTGAGTCTAGCTTCTTGATTGGGCACTGGAAGCAGTCTGTTTGATAGTACATGAATAGGTGATAGATGTATGATGAGTACTTAAATATTGCCTCCCTATTCAATCTTGACAATTGGTCATGTATCTTATTGGCAATATATTTGGCATAATTATACTTCATAGCAGGGGGCTTTTCAAGGCTATATGCAGACAACATGACCAGCACAGTTTCATCAACATGCTCATTTGTAGTGAACCCCAGCACAGAGGTTAGCATATCCACCAGCAGCTTGCCTACCTCATTGAAATCTGCATAAGAAAAAGGAGGTGGCCCAGAAGGTTGGCTGTCTGCCTTCATGAATTTCCTGGCTATTGCAGCAATGTCTGAGCTAGAGAGCTTGGAGCCCTGCATTTGGTTGATGGAATCTGGTGTTATATAAAAGAGGATGCTCCCAGATGGAGACTTCACAGCTCTGAGCTTCTTGTCATAGTTTTCTGCACAGAGGTGAATGACTTCAGGAAAAATGTTCACAGAAGGCAGGAAGTAGGTGGGCAGATTGGATTCCCAGATGTCATACAAGTCACTATTGTCCAAGTGGCCGTTCCTTAGCTGGCAGAAGATTTGTAAGTGATTCCTCTCTGCCACAAAGTCTGTAATGAGGAAATCATTGTCCACCAGTGGCATAGCTTCCAGTTCTTTGCTAGGTGGATTCACAGGAGCTACATCCAGAGCAGCTGGAGTGGCCATTGTCTGGTTTTAACTGGAGGTCTTATTGGATTTTCAAGTTTGGTACAAATGCTGAGGAATGCTTGCTAATTTCTATTTGGCATTGAGCAGCTTGACAGTGTAAGGAGGCTCTTGCAAGTTTTAATGAACTGTGGGGCACTATGTTTTTGAAGAACTAGAGTGTACTTGAGCTAATTAGCTGGTTCCCAGGGAATTTCTTGTAACGGGAGTTAGGAGACTGCTGAGTTTGTTTTTTAGCCGGTAGCTCGGCTCCTTCAGTTGTTTTTATGGTGAATTTTACAGAGGGGCACAGGTTTCTTCCGGAGTTTTGTCGCGCAGGGGTTTAATTAGCTTCTTCAGTAATTTTCAGTGGCCAGTTTATCAGTGGGGAGCTTTTAACAGAGTTCTTATGTAGGAAATTAGGAGAACAAAGGAGAACTGTGGGTAAAGAAGGTCGCCTGCGGCAAATACTTGGTTTTTATGGCATAGGAGGCGTTTGAACCGGAAGAATTGCAGGTACTTGGGTTGAAAATGAAGGCGACAGCAACTTTGGCGGGTGGAATTCGTGTTTTGACCGTTGCACATCGATTTCGCATGTAGAGGAGCTCCGGAAATAATGAAAAACAATGAGAAATAACGGTTAATTCTCGTCTTTTTATGCATTTTTGGCATATTGGCGCCTTTTTGGTGATGACGTCATCATGGGCCCGGGTATGGATGGGTGACGTGGCAGCTGACGTGGGTGCCTAGGTGGGAGTGACACGGTGGCAGGGTGGATAGGTGGACAGGTGACATGGATACGACGTGGAGGCATGGTGGCAGAAAAGGAGGGGTGACGTCACGCTGACGGGGGCGTGACGTCAGCACGGGAGGAGGTGGTAAGCGGTTTCCCCGGAAGGCCTGAGGGCGGTAAATGGTATTGAGGGGGGGGTAGCAAACATCGCGGGAGGCTGACGCGTGGCGGGGGTACAGCGGCAATACCACCAATCCCCCGGACGCAAAAGGTTGGGCGGTTCCCCTGTGAGAATGGCCGCCCATCGTTAGATGGGCGGGGTCGACGATCGTGTGGTGGGCAGCGAATATGATATGACGTCGCGTTAATGTAAAGGGGACCCGCCGAATAATTTAATCAATTTAATTAAATTGGGCGCAGGGGTGGGTAGAAAAATTTAGGATTTGGGTTTTTACGGGTTAGGCGCCCATATTATAAAATGTTTTAATTTAAAAACTTTATAATAAAGTGGGTTTTGGGCGGAAAAAGGGGTAAATGGGTTTAATGAGGGCAGGGTTTAGGATTTTTGACATTTAGCCATAGTTTCTTGGAAAAAACCATAGTCTAGGGAAAAAGGGGTTAATACCAACCCCAGATAGGTTAATATTTCCCCAAGGAAGAGTTATATAGCTATAATGCTAAGGGGAGGGTATTTATAGATATTTTTTAGGAAAATTTCCATAGATTCTAATAGAATTAGGGAAGGGGGGTAATAGGGGAGCTAAATAGTAGATTAGTGGTTAATATGGCTTTGTGAGGTGAATGAAGGGGTAAAGCTAAGTTCTAAGAGGTAAAACTTAGAATTTGAAGATAAATGAAATGATAAGAAAGCCTTTTTACACAAAAAATGTGGCTTCTTTTCTTGATTAAACTTCATGGGTTGACCCAGTAGTTTGTCATGATGTGAAGTGGGACTGGACACTTGAGCAGATCTCAAGGCCCTTGGGGGTGTTAGTAAATGAAGTTTGGGGGAAAATAGGGGAAATTAGACATGCTTCCAATGCTTTTCCTCCACTCTCTGCTTTTGATGCCAATACCCTGAGTGGCATGAGTTTTTGCACTTAGTAAGCCAATTGGTGATGGCCCTCCATTTCTGCAACCTTGCACTACTTACCCATCCTAGTAATCCTAACATTTTTTCCTTCTTTTAAAGTGGGTGCACTTGAATTAGCAGACCCTGATTGTCCTCTTTTTCTTTTGACTGCCCTCCTATCTAAAATGTACCCTTATTTCTTCCAAGGACCCAGATTAAGCAATTGGGCACCTTCATTTCTCTACCTAGCTAGTCATCTGCCAAGCTTGAGCTGTTTGGACGGGGAACATTCTCTATTCTGCAGCAAGCAATTTTAAACATCGCATGGTCCAGTTTAGACTATTGGGCCATCCATCAAGTATGATTACCAGCAGTATTTGAAGAGCATGATACTGCCCAAAGGATAGTAGTGGCATTTTGACTGGCCACTTTCCTGGTCTTTAGTTTGGGGTTCATTTTCACTTTTCTCTTTGACCATTTTATTTTCTTGCTTTTTGATTTTTCTTTTAAGGCATACCCTCTTTTCATTTTTTAATTTTCATAGTATGTACACAAAATATGGAACCTTTGCAGCCTGCAATGATGGACATATTTAGCCCTTCCACTGTCAATCATGAAAGATGAAACCTATTAGTATAAGAACCTAACAGTGGCTCCACTTGGGGATGGCTTTTCCTGGTGGAAAGCCAAGAACAGCAGGTCAGATGGCGTCATTTGTGCAAGGATTAGCATTTCATGACTTGCTAACATGTATCACTGCCTATCATTGGTTTTCTGCTCTGAAGACCTTGCTCAATTCTGTTCAATTAGCTTTTCAAGTATCTATGTCATTTTTTATATGGTTTTGCTGATCATTCTTCAAAATCTGTTGTAGTTGCTCTTCTATATATCTGCTGTAAAAAGGAAAAAATGCTTGAAAAATATAGATATTTATGTACAATATGGGGCTATCCTACGCTCATGGATCATAGTAGTGCTTGAGCATTCTCCCATTCACTAGGCCTTCATCATTGTTTGACTCATCTAGACTCTTGAGAAAGAAGGTATTGTTACCTTGCACAGCTTGAATTACAAATGGCCCTTTCCATAGAAAGTCAAATTTGCCATGCTTTCCTTTGTGTTCCCTCCTAGAGTCCCATTTCAATACTTTGTTCCCTATGAAAAAGTCCTCAACTTTTGTTCTTTTGTCAAACACCTTTTTAAGCTTCTCTTGTAGAACCTGGGTCCTATGATACACTTCTTCCCGTGTTTGTTGTAAGTGAATTGTTTAATTGATCCTTCTCTGGATATCATTGGGTTCAGCCTGTATTTCCTGCAGCAATTTGATCACAGGGATCCCAAGGGATGATGGGAACATAGCTTCCAGGCCATATACCAACTCATATGGGCTAGTACCAATAGATCTTTTAGTGGTCAACCTATCTGCCCATAGTGCATTTACTAGCTTCTTATGCCAATTCTTTTTATTCTCCTCCAAGACCTTTTTAATGATGTTTATTAGGATTTTATTGGATGTCTGAGCTAGGCCATTTCCTTGAGGGTAATAGGCTATTGAATGAACTAGGGTGATATGATATTTGTGACAGAAGCTGATCATTCTCTTGGATTTAAAGGTAGCTGCATTATCTATTATGATCTTCTCTGGGCAGCCAAATCTAGACAAGATGTTGGTTTCTAGGAATTGAATGATAATTGAATCATTTGCTTGTCTACAAGGTATGGCCTCTATCCATTTGGTGAAGTAATCATTAGCTGTCAGGATCCATCTATGCTGGCCTGAGGATGAAGGGTGAATTTCCCCAATGAAGTCTAAGCCCCATTGTTGAAATGGTTTTTCAGTTGAAATGGGCCTGAGGGACAAGGGAAGTAACTTTTTCTTTCCTTCAAATATCTGACATTTATGACATGACATTACAAACTTTTTTGAATCAGTAAACAGGGAGGGCCAATAAAATCCAGCCCTCAAGATTTTATCAGCTGTGGATTTCCAATATAAGTGCCCTCCACAGTCTCCAGCATGAAATTCTCTAAGGACCTTATCAGCTTCTTCTGAAGTTAGGCAGTTAAGTAGGACACCTTCATGATTTTTCCAAAATAAAACATTGTCTATGATACAAAATTTTGCAGCTTTCAATTTTAGAAATCTGTTCTTGGTTCTGGATAACCCTGGAGGAGCTTGCAGGTTTAATAATGCAAAACATATGTCAGCATACCAAGGTGATTGTAAAAAGGCTTGATTGATCTGTAGAGTCGCCATCTCCTGTTCGTTATCCAGTTCATTGATGTCAAGGGCTTGAAAGTTAGTTTCAGTCATTAGTTTAGCTAGCCCTTGTCCTTTTATAAGTTTTGTTGGTTTGATTTCTATATCATATTCCAGAATGTTGGCAATCCATTTGCCCCTCTTGCCTTCCATTCCCTTTTGAGTTAAAATGTCCTTGACTACTACATTGGGCACATATGCAACTATGTGAGAGTATAGGATATAAACTCTGAAATCCTTTATGGCTTTTACCAGGGCATATGCTTGCTTTTCCATGATTTTTTAATTGAGTGGGGCATCCCTAAGGGCTCTACTGAAAAAGGCAATAGGTTTTTCACATCCCAAGTCATCCTATTGTAGTAAGACAACAACAATTGTATTTTCAGAGGCAAAGGAGAATATTATAAAATCTCTATCAAAACTAGGGCTTGTAAGCACAGGTGTTTTTGTCAAAGCTATCTTGATTTCTTCAAAAGATTGTTTGGCCTCAATTGTCCATTTGACCTTGGCATCTTTCTTGAGCATGTTGTTCAACAATCTTATCAGCTCAGCCAAGTTAGGAATAAATCTTCTTAGGAAATTAATCTTTCCTAAAAAGGCTTGTTATTCTTTGATGTTCTTGGATGGGGGACTTGCAGGATAGCCTGGATCCTATCAGGGTCAATTCTTATGCCATCTTTTGAAATTATGTGACCAAGGAGCTTGCCTTCTTCCAGGCCAAATAGTGACTTCTTTGGGTTTAAAGAAATGCCATACTTTCTGCAAATTATGAACACTTGTCTGAGGTGTTTTAAATGCTCCTGGTCTGATTTTGAAAAGGTTGTTAAATCATCAAGGTAGATTACTAATAAATCATGGATTTCTTTGGCAAAGCTATATCCATTTCCCTTTGAAATGTGGCTCCAGCATTCTTGAGTCCAAAAGGCATTTTGACATATTTGAAAGTTCCCCAAGGTGTGGTGAAGGCAGTTTTATCTTGGTCGTCTGGGTGGACTAAGATTTGATTGAACCCTGAGAAGCCATCCAGTAATGAAATCCTTGAGGCTCCCACCACCCTTTGTAAGATGTGGTCCATTTTTGGCAAGGGGTAGTGGTCTTTGAGAGAGACTTTGTTTAAATTCCTCAGATCCACACAGAGTCTTATCTCCCCTGTTTTCTTTCTTGTTGGTACAAGGTTATAAATCCATTCAGAGAACCTTATTGGAGAAATTATCCCAGCTTCATACATTCGTTTTACTTCCTTCTCTATTAGGGGAAGAAGTACTGGATTGACTCTTCTCAGCTTCTGTTTAAAGGGTTTTTGGTTTTCTTTCAGGGGTATTGTGTGCTGGATTACTGTAGTATCATAGGAATTAAGGTCCTCATAGCTCCACGCAAATACATCCTGAAACTCTTTGAACAGTTTGACATATTCTGGTTTCTTATCAGGGGGTAGGGTTCTAAAGAGTTTGATCATTTTGGGATTTTCAATGGTCCCAATGTTACACTCCTCTATTTCTGCATTGATGGGTTGCATCTTTGGTTTTTTAGAGAG
>APFE031394008.1:0-29911 GCA_000404065.3 Pinus taeda | reverse complement strand
TTTCTCAGATCCACACAAAGTCTTATCTCCCTAGTTTTCTTTCTTGTAGGTACAAGGTTAGAAATCCATTCAGAAAACTTTATGGGAGCAATAATCCCAGCTTCATACATTCGTTTTACTTCTTTTTCTATTAGGGGAAGAAGCACTGGATTAACTCTTCTTAGTTTCTGTTTAAAGGGTTTTTGGTTTTCTTTCAGGGGTATTGTGTGCTGGATAGCTGTAGTATCATAGGACTTAAGGTCCTCATAGCTCCAGGAAAACACATCCTGAAACTCTTTGAACAGTTTGACATATTTTGATTTCTTATCAGGAGGTAAGGTTCTAGAAAGCTTGATCATTTTGGGATTTTCAATGGACCCAATGTTACACTCTATTTCTGCATTGATAGGCTGCATCTTTGGTTTTTTATAGAGATCATTTGAATCAAACATGTCTTCTAAAGGAGCAAGACCTGTGGGCAAGAAATTATCTTTTAACTGAATTACTTCTGTTTCTTCCTCATTAATTTCATCAAGATCTGTTATCTTTAGCTTTTGTAAATTGGCAGGGTCAAAGGTTGTAGGATGTAATATCATATCTGCTATTTCAGCTGATATACTTGTGTTCAGTTCATCTTTTTGGTTTTGATCATCCATAATGCTTGTGTCAATGTTTAAGTTTGAGAATTCCTCCTTCATGGTTAAAAAATTGTTTATTTGAGTATCATTCTCAAATACTTGCCAATTATTTACATTGTCTGGGACAGAAGACCTGTGATTAATCTCAGCAGTGATCTCGTGGTTAGGCCCAAAAGGAAGTTTATAGGTGCTTGCAAAGGTTGCCAGACTGTGAGCATGCAAGTTGTGGTTCCTAGGTATTTTGGTGAGCTAATATTCTAGGAAGTTGTTGAGCAAGTCTGTTACTGCTAGCCTATAAGACCTTAACCTGGGATCATTTGTGACAAAATTTCCCTTTATCTGTTGGATAATTAGGTCTGAATCCCCCAATATGGAGACTTTGGTTACTCCTAGACTCTTAATCAGTTTGAGACCTAGTAGGAGGGCTTCATATTCTGCCATGTTATTTGTGCATATGAAATTAAGCCTATATGCATGACCTAGAGCATGGTCATTTTGAGTATTGTGTATCCATACCCCTGCTCCTGCTCCTAGCTTATTCACTGACCCATCAAATTCTAAATACCACAAGGTCTCTTGGTTAATGTTTGTTTTAATGGATTTACAGATTTGTTCAGTGGGCAAGTCTAGTTTTGGTGATTCTTGTGACCTATTAGCAGACTCTGTTGTTTTGATTACATCAATGATCTTTTGTTCTGAAACAGTGGATTGTTCATTCATATGCCTGGTTTCCTTTGTTTCTAGGAGCTTGAGCTCAGTTTTGGGACATAGATCAGTGTTGTATAGTATGAAGGAGTCCATTTCTGAATGGATGGAGTAGATTGGGAAGTTTTGGGGCTTGTCCTAGCTGCTGACCACATATTTCATGAGTGTCTCTCGATACAGTCTCTTTGGCTGGCCAAAGACTGAAATTGTGGCATATGACATGTCTAGTTGCAAAGATCCTTGGAGTTTGGCACCCCAAGATCTTAATAGGAGCATACCATATTTAGGTGGAATGTCAGCCACTACTACATCCATTAGAATTGTTTTGGCTGGATATTGGATTAGGGATACGCAGAGGTCTTTGATCAGGCCTAAACATCTTACCTGGCTGGAATCAAATGAAAACAAATCTTTATAGGGTCTGGTGATGTCTAATCCAAGTTTTTCCATTACTGATTTGGGCATTAGGTTATGAGAGGCCCCTGAGTCAAACATGGCATTGTTTAATACTTTGTCATGAATGTTTAGGCTTACATAGAATGGAGGAGTTCCTCCATCCCCTGATTTTCCATTGACTTCTGAGCCAAAAATTAGCTCTGGTTGGTCATCTAGAATGTTAACTGCATCCCTATTTTCTGGTACTTGCAATGATCTATTAATTTGTTGTCTGAAGACCTCATGTTTGGCTAGTTCAGACAGAGGAATTGCAATTTTCATTTTGCCAATTTTTGTTTGAAGATTGAAAGGTTTTTCTATCTGAACTTTTACATTATGAGCAGCAAATTTTTCTTTTTCTGCTGAATTTTGGGTGATCATGTCCTGATCAGGTATCCTGTTTTGGGTATGTTTGGGTTGGCTCTCTAGAGGTCTGCCCAAAATTTCTGTTGGAAGAAGTGGTGTAGGTGTAGGTTTTACTGGGGGTTGTATATCAGATACATCTTCCACTGTAACCTCTTTGTGGGGTTTTTTATCTGAGGACTCTGTTAAGACAGCTTTATCACTAGTTTTCTTGGGTATTTTGGTGTTTGTTTGTTTGGTATTCTCAGGTACATCTATGGTTCTACTTCTTAACTTGTATTGTTTGTGTACTTCATAGACTGTTGTGTCATACCCTTCTCTGAAATCAAATGGCTCACCATATTTTGCTTGGAATTGTTTGTAGTCTTGGGCTTGTTGATCATCTTGTGTTAAGAATACTTGTTCTTCACTGTCCAGATCCATTAAATTGATGTGGGGATCTTCTATTTGTTCACTAGTGGTTGAGGCCTCTGCATAATTTTCTTGAAATGGAGGTCTGATGTTTTGATCAGGACTAGTTCTCCCAGCATTTGTGTTTTGGTTTTTTCTAAAATTTGGCTTTCTAGTGGTGTTGTTTGTTTGTCCTTCCCAAGAGGACTTTCTCTCCATGGTCTCAACTCTATCTCCCAACCTTTCCATACCCTTCATGATTGCATCTAGTTTTTGGTCAGATGTTGAGGGTTCCTCTTTGAATGTTATTCTTCTCTCATTTTTTGCTCTGGTTCTCTTGGCAATTAGATTTGCCTCCACACTTACATCTATGTTCTGCATATCTGCAAGACTTGGAGGTGCTCTTTCTCTTAATTGATATGCCATGTCTGGGTCAAATCCATCAGGAAATTTGATCAAGGCTAGATCAGGAGGAGGTCTCAAGTTTTGAGGGATGGCGTTATATACATTCTTGAACCTAGCACAGTAATCTTGAACTGTCTCTTGAGGGCCCCTTTTCAAGTTATCATACTTTGTCAGTATGTGTAGGGGGTATTTCTTCTTTTTCCATCTGTTTAAAAAACTTAGGTATAAGGCATCAGGATTGACTATAGATTTTGCAGCTAGAGACTTAAACCAATTCCTTACATCCCCTGTCAAACTTTGCACAAAAATTTTCATTCTTACATCTTCATCATCTATCTCATAGTTCTCAAAATAGTCCTGCATCCTCTTGGTGTGTTGCTGGGTTGTATAAGTGCCAGTACCATCAAAGTAAGTGATTTTGCCTTGATAGTCTTGGGGCATTGTCCCTGGATTTGCAGGCAGGACTAAAGGAGCATATCTAGCCATATTTGCAGGGATATAAGGGGCAGCAAGAAGGAGTGGAACAGCTGGAACAACAGGGATAACAGGGGTAAGGTGTGTTGGGGATGGAGGAGTGGGGAAATTACTTTGGGAGGTGGATGGAGAACTAGGATAAGTAGGGATAGTGTGAGGGTGAACTGATGCTTTGACAGGTGTAGGAATATAGCTCTGCTGATTTGGTTCTGTATCTGAATCTGAGAGCTCCCCTAGCTTTTCTTGCTTCTTTAAGATTTTGGGGATTAAATTGGGGTTTTTAAAGATAGCTGGGGGATTAGGGTCAGGGTTGGACCTAGTGTAACGAGATTTTTTCTTTGGAGCCAGCTTCTGAGTTCTCTTTCCTTGGTATTTTATGATAGGATTTAAACAGGGAGCTTATTTCCTTTTACTTGGTAATTTGACATAAGTTCCCCAGTGGAGTCGCCATTAATGTTAACACTCAGGTTGTTCCCTGCTTCCTAAAGGGAATACGGCCAAGGTAACCACTGACCAATCTTTTAGCTACAGGTCCTAGCCTACCTGCAACCAGAGAGGGCTCTCTCTTTATGATTTAGCTTTGTTGATGAATGTTTTTAGACTAGTTATGGTGTGTTGTTTTGTTTGAGTTTGGTGGGTTGGTGAATCCAGACAGAACTGAAATATAGATCATAGAACAGTTTGGTCCATTGGGCAATGGAGTTCAGGTATTTGTGCTACTGAAATAGATTTATGAAGGCAGAGTGTTGCTGCAGAGCCAGATAGGCATATGTGAAGCAATTTACCATATTTTTTGATGAAATTATAGTATTAGTGAGTGAAAGGCAGTTAAGAATCTTTCACTATGCTAATATAGAAAAATGAAAGTATTGCTTAAGAGCAGTTAAGAATTCTTAAACAATATTCACCATGACAGAATTAGTTTAGACATGAGCAATCAAGAATTCATATCCATGGCTAATTCAGAAGAAAACATATTTAGAAATAGAGATTGAGCATAGGGTGTTCAAAACAAATCCTAGGCTATTCTTTTTCTCTATTTACTAGGATTATGAAAACATAAGAATTATGGAAAACAGAGAAAACACATACACAGTTCAGAGAAACTTATTGCTTCAGCAAATGACACAGGAATTCTTGCAACAAAACAGAGCTATTCATTTCCATCTCCAGACAGCATAGGGACCAGAAATCTCCACCAGCAATTTGTATTATCAAAATGTCTCAAAATACAATAGAGCTCTTCAAAAAGAATTGCACTACAACCGACCCTCAATACGTTATCTGAGGGGATATATATACAAAATAGGGTACAAAATATCTCAGTAGAGAGTTATTGTGCAATAAATTGCACCACCAACTCTCTTACAAAAGTAAATGAAAACATAACTATAGCATTTAATGCTGAGATGGCCGCTATCTTTCTGTCAGACAGCTTTTGACTTTATGTCTCAGGAAAGTGGGCTGTAGCTGTGCCTTTAACTCTGCGTTAATTGAGCCTGTTGTCTGGGTGCGTTGGTGAGTCACTTGTACGGATGCTCTCTGTGATACCTGTGTGCTAATTTGTCTGTTGACCTGTACCGTGACTGAAAACTTAATTTTTCTCAAAAAGGAAATAGTGGCATTATCTGGGAAGAATTTCCAGCATTTCCTGCCACCAATCAGTTGGAGGTAGCTGATGCCTCCTTATTTTCACTAGTGTTTCATCTGCCTCTGTATGTCTGTAGAAGTTTGGAGGCACCTCAAACAGATGATTTATTTCATGTTCAATAAAGAACAGATTTTCTAACTTGTCATAGAGAGACTGCCCAGAGGGAGGCCCTGCTTCTTCTGTGGAGTTGCTAGATGTTGTTATCTGATTTTCAACATAATTGTTGATCCTTGTCATATACTGATTATATGACAGCAGTTGTCCTGTGCCAGTCACTAGGCTTGGCAGTCCTTTATCCTGTAATATGGTCATCTTTGCCCTGAATTCATCAATCTCTGCTTTCATTTCTTGACATTTTCTCTCCAGAGTTTGAGTGAAGTTCCTTAAGGTCAGCACCTTTTTAGCTGTCAGGATGGTGTCTGTTCTGCTGTTTATTTCCAAAGCTGCCAGTTCCTCCCTAGTGCAGTTATTGAGGAAATGTATCATTTTAGTGGCCTGCTCGGGCATTATTCCCAGTGCTGTTTTGGCTCTTTGGATTTCCACATGAGCCATACCTATCAGTTCAACCTACTCATAAATTGCCTGAATTGACCTCCATTGGTCCTGTATTGATTGGCCAATTTTGGCCCAAATTATCTTCTTTATTTCTGCTAGGGTTTTACCTAGGAGCAATTCATTTTCCGGAGTTTTTACTTTGGCCTCTAAGGCCTTTATTTCTCTTTGTTTCTCTGCTACTGTCATCTTTGATTTATCATAACTGGTCTCTAGCTTGGCCAGTCTATCCTTGGCATCATTTATTTTAGTTACTTGAGTCTCAATCTCTTTAACAGCTTTCATCAAGTCCTCCATGCTCATGCTGGATTCTGCTGTTGTTGTTGCTTCTGCTGTTGCTCCTGTTGCTGATGTAGCTGTGGTAGGTGCTGGAATAGCAGGAGGGGTTGCTGCTGCTTGTGTGGGAGGGGCAGGTCCTAGATTTGTTGATGTTTGAGGGGGCTGGGAGGCTGACTCCCTTTGTTTGTCTTGCAGTGCTTTCTCTAATTCTGCTTCCATTTGTAATATTCTTTGGTTCATTACCAGAAGTAGCTCCATTGCATCATCTACTTGCTTTTCTTGTGCAAGTTCTGTTGTTTGAGGGTGAATGGTAGGAGGCAATTTTGTCTGCCTTCTTAGTGCAGCAATGTCATCCTCTTTCTTCTTCATGAGGGCTCTAACACCCTTTGGATCCTTTGGGTCATGTCCCAAATCAATTATTATGTCTTCCAATGTCTTTATTATGTTGTCCTTTGCAGAAGAAGACAACCTTTCCAAATCAAGTTGTGTGTTTGTATTCTTCAGGGCTTCTTTTAGCTGATGGGCCAGCATTACCCTGTCTGCAAGTGTTGAATACACCATTTCCCCAGTCTATTTGTGCAGCTCAATCTTATCCATGGGGTGTATGTCTTTGGAAAAGACCTCCAAGTTTGTTCTATAGTAATCTGCAGGGGTCTTGGGATGTGGGACTTTAGGCTTCAAATGAGTGAAGATCATTTTTTCCTCCTTCAGATCATAGGCAGCCATCAATCTTTGTTTTTTGGCTGGAGTTGTCTTCAAGAATTGCTCATAGAGCTGCACTCTCAACATTTCATTTTGTGCCTTGATCTCTATGAAGCCTTCTTTGATTGCAGCTGGTTTCTTGCCCTGTTGTCTTGAGGAGGATACCTCTGTGGTGCGTTGTAGGGCCTGTTCTAGCTGAAATGAGCTAGTGGCAGTCTGCTGGCTTGTTTGCCTTTCTCTGCTGTGGCTTTCTGCCCTTTCCTCACTGATATCTCCTTCTTCTGTTTCAGGGTCAATCCTCGGCCTCTTGGCTTCTGGTTGTTGTGGTGACCCTATTGGAGGTGTGACCTCCCCTCTATCTCTTTTTTTTCCTCTCTCTTCATTGAGAGGAGTTTGCAAAACTGGGATTTGGGGTGGTCCAGTTTGCTGTGAAGGGGCTTGCCCTTGAGTCTGATCCTTTGATGTGTTGGGCTGCCCTGTCTCTGCCTGTTGCTGTTCATCCATTTTTTCTTTTCCCTTTGTTGTAGTTGTTGTTGCAGGAGCTTGCTGGGTGTCCTGTGCAGCTGGAGCAGTAGAAGTGCATTCTCCTACTTGGACTGGTTGTTTGAACAAGACATGTTGACAAGAATCCAAGTCAAGAGTTTTTTCCAAATCTTTCACAGTCTGCTCCATTTTTTCTTCCTGAGTCAATTCCTCTACTATTGATTCAGGTACCCATTCATATTGGTTGGCAAAGTGTTGTATTTGTGGGTATGGGCAATGCTTATAGGCTAGCAGTCTATACTTGACCCTCCTAGCACTGATGAAACATTCAGGGTCATAAGGGACCCACCAGAAGCTTCTTTTGAGTTTGAGTTGTTGCCCCAGTATTTGATCAGCTTCTTGCCAACCATCTTTCTTATTCATGACAAATGGGCCTAGGTGGTCTCTGAACTTTAGGTTGGGTTTCCTCTTGGCACTGTGGAAGTGTGTCAGATCAGAGTTTATAAGTTGTATGTAGTATTCCAGGGAAAGCAACCTCATAGGCACATATTTTGGGAGCCTGTAGGGACAGAGCTCACAACCATAGATTTTGATGACTGTGCGGTTTTGGTACAAGTACCAATCACCTATCTTGTAACTCCTGGATAGCTGCCATATTTTCTACATATCCTTGGACAATCTAGCAGGAGGGGTCCTCTTTAAGAGGCATGTGACTAGATATACAAACTGGTCAATAAATTCACAGTATGAGTAGGGGGAATTCTGGACTTGGTGGAAGACTAAAGACCAGAAGATAACAGACCTCCTCTCACCCTGTGAGTCTAGCTTCTTGATTGGGCACTGGAAACAGTCTGTTTGATAGTACATATATAGGTGATAGATGTATGATGAATACTTGAATATTGCCTCCCTGTTCAATCTTGACAATTGGTCATGTATCTCATTGGCAATATATTTGGCATAATTATACTTCATAGCAGGGGGTTTCTCAAGGCTATATGCAGACAGCATGACCAGCACAGTTTCATCAACATGCTCATTTGTAGTGAACCCCAGCACAGAGGTTAGCATATCCACCAGCAGCTTGCCTACGTCATTGAAATCTACATATGAAAAAGAAGATGGCCCAGAAGGTTGGAAGTCTGCCTTCATGAATTTCTTGGCTATTGCAGCTATGTCTGCGCTAGAGAGCTTGGAGCCCTCATCCAGCAAGTAATTAATGGAGAAGGGGTATAGCAGTTGGGTTTGCTTGTAGTTCAGCATTTGGTTGATGGAATCTGGTGTTATGTAGAAGAGGATGCTCCCAGATGGAGACTTCACAGCTCTGAGCTTCTGGTCATAGTTTTCTGCACAGAGGTGAATGACTTCAGGAAAAATGTTCACAGAAGGCAGGAAGTAGGTGGGCAGATTGGATTCCCAGATGCCATACATGTCACTGTTGTCCAAGTGACTGTTCCTTAGCTGGCAGAAGGTCTGTAAGTGATTCCTCTCTGCCACAAAGTCTGTAATAAGGAAATCACTGTCCACCAGTGGCATAGCTTCTAGTTCTTTACTAGGTGGATTCACAAGATCTACATCCAGTGCAGTTGGAGTGGCCATGTCTGATTTTAATTGGATGTTTTATTGGATTTTCAAGTTTGGTACAAATGCTGAGGAATGCTTGCTAATTTCTGTTTGGCAGTGAGCAGCTTGACAGTGTAAGGAGGCTCTTGCAGGTTTAATGAACTGTGGGGCACTCTGTTTTGAAGAACCATAGTGTGTTTGAGCTAATTAGCTGGTTGTTTCCAGGGAATTTCTTATAACAGGAGTGAGGGAACTGCTGAATTCTTTTTTAGCCGGTAGCTTGGCTCCTTCAGTTTGCTTTTATAGTGAATTTTACAGAGGGGCACGGGTTTGTTCCAGAGTTTTGTCGCGCAGGGGTTTAACCAGGTTCTTAAGTAATTTTCAGTGGCCAATTTATCAGTGGGGAGCTTTCAGCAGAGTTTTTATGCAGGAAATTAGAAGAAAAAAGGAGAACTGCAGGTAAAGAAGGTCGCCTGCGGCAAATACCTGGTTTTTATGGTGTAGGAGGCGTTTGAACCGGACGAATCGCAGGTACTCGGGCTGAAAATGAAGGCGGCAGCAAATTTGGCGGGTGGAATTTGTGTTTTGACCGTTGCACGTCGATTTTGCATGCAGAGGAGCTTCAGAAATAATGAAAAACAATGAGAAATAACGGTTAATTCTCGTCTTTTTATGCATTTTTTGCCCTTTGGCGCCTTTTTGGTGATGATGTCATGCTGACATCATCATGGGCCCGGGTATGGAAGGGTGACGTGGCAGCTGACGTGGGTGCCCAGGTTGCAGTGACACTGTGGCAGGGTGGACAGGTGAACTAGTGACACGGATATGACGTGGAGGCATGGTGGCAGAAAAGGAGGGGTGACGTCACGCTGACGGGGGTGTGACGTCAGCATGGGAGGAGGGAAGTAAGCAGTTTCCCCGGAAGGCCTGAGGGCGGTAAACGGTATTGGGGGGGGGAGCGAACACAACGGGAGGCCGACGCGTGGCGGGGGTACGGCGGCAATACCGCCAATCCCCCGGACGCAAAAGGTCGGGCGATTCCCCTGTGAGAATGACCGCCCACCGTTAGATGGGCGGGGTCAACGATCGTGCGGTGGGCGGCGAATATGATATGACGATGCGTTAATGTAAAGGGGACCCGCCGAATAATTTAATTAATTTAATTAAATCGGGCGCGGGGGTGGGTAGAAAACTTTAGGATTTGGGTTTTTACGGGTTAGGCGCCCATATTATAAAATGTTTTAATTTTAAAAACTTTATAATAAAGTGGGTTTTGGGCGGAAAAAGGGGTAAATGGGTTTAATGAGGGCGGGGTTTAGGATGTTTGACATTTAACATAGTTTCTTGGAAAAAACCATAGTCTAGGGACAAAGGGGTTAATACCAACCCCAGATAGGTTAATATTTCCCCAAGGAAGGGTTTATATAGCTATAACGCTAGGGGGAGGGTATTTGTAGATATTTTTTGGGAAATTCTTCATAGATTCTAATAGAATTTGGGAAGGGGGAAGTTAGGGAGCTAAATAGTACATTAGTGGTTAATATGGCTTTGTGAGGTGAATGAAGGGGTAAAGCTAAGTTCTAAGAGGTAAAACTTAGGAATTTGAAGATAAATGGAATGATAAGAAAGATTTTTTACCCAAAAATGTGGCTTCTTTTCATGTTTAAACTTCATGGTTTGACCCAGTAGCTTGCTATGAAGTGAAGTGGAACTGGACACTTGAGCAGATCTCAAGGCCCTTGGGGGTGTTAGTAAATGATGTTTGGGGGAAAATGGGGAAATTAGACATGCTTCCAATGCTTTTCCTCCACTCTCTGCTTCTGATGCCAATACCCTGAGTGGCATGAGTCTTTGCACTTAATAAGCCAATTGGTGATGGCCCTCCATTTCTGCAACCTTGCACTACTTACCCATCCTAGTAATCCTAACATTTTTTCTTCATTTAAAGTGGGTGCACTTAAATTAGCAGACCTTGATTGTCCTCTTTTTCTTTTGACTGCCCTCCTATCTAAAATGTACCCTTATTTCTTCCAAGGGCCCAGATTAAGCAGTTGGGCACCTTCATTTCTCTACCAAGCTAGTCATCTACCAAGCTTGAGCTGTTTTGGACAGGGAACATTCTCTATTCTGCAGCAAGCAATTTAAACATGGCATGGTCCAGTTTAGACTATTGGGCCATCCATCAAGTATGATTAGCAATAGTATTTGCAGAGCATGATATTGCCCAAAAGATAGTAGTGGCATTTTGACCCACTTTCCTGGTCTTTATTTTGGGGTTCATTTTCACTTTTTTCTTGACCACTTGACTTTCTTTCCTTTTGATTATTCTTTTAAGGCATACCCTCTTCTCATTTTTTAATTTTCATAGCATGTACACAAAATATGGAACCTTTGCAGCCTGCAATGATGAACATATTTAGCCCTTCCACTGTCAATCGTGAAAGATGAAACCTATTGGTATAGGAACCTAACACGATGATGAGGATAGGGTTGGAGAACCCAAAGCAAGCCAACATGATGTAGGTATAAGCACCTTCATTGATGAAAGTTATATTTATACCTTTACCTTTCGAAAAGGTTTGCACCTGAAATGCAAGCTGGCGGGAAAGGGGAGGTTTACACTTTTCCATGTCGAAAATTGCAAGCATGGAATCCTGTGGGTCGATACCACCAATAGCCAAAAGAAAAGCTTTCCTTTCTGCTGGACATGTTTGTAATACTTCGAGCGCCGACATAGCTGATGGCGCTTGCACCAAATCTTCTACAATGCTATAGTTTTGGGCGGCACGTGCAGATGTATTGTGTGTTGTGCATCGAAGTGCCCCTTTAGGGGGGAGAATCACAAGGTCAATAACTAGCCTTTCGATATGAAAATCATTGGGCGGTGATGGGTTTTGACTTTAGGAAGGTTCCTCTACATGAGCGACATGAGCTCCTTAAGATTTGGCTCTAGTTTGTAGATCTACCATTTTGAAGGTGTAAATGGTAGAAGATCCTTCACCATCTAAAGAATGTTGTGAACTGCTATTTCCCCCTTGGGGGGGTTGGGGTTGATTTGCAATAAGGTTTTGCTATTGCTGAGTGGGAAAGCATTATTCAGGACAACGGGGGTCCTACCAATATCCTTGTTAGCAATGAAATATATTCATTCCTGAAGACACAGACACATATATGTCATGTGGTATTTAGCATAGATTTTGCAAGGGAATCAGGTGGGTTTATCCTTTCCATCATCTAAGGGCTCAGCAGCCTTCTACTTTGAGTTGTACTGATTTGTTGACTGCTCTTCAGAAGGAGCAGTCTTTTCCTTATTATTATTTTTCTTACCATCGGGATTTTGTGTAGACTGCACAGAGTTTATCGCGGTGGTGGCAAGAGCATTCGATTTGGTAGAGGGGTCCACTGACATCTGGGAAATGTGACCGCTGAGTTGTTTTACATTAGCCCCAGAGGTTGCACCAACAATCCCATTGGCATGCACTCTGGGGTGCTAAGTAGTGGAAACATTGGAGTTATGAGGGGCATTGGGGATTATGTCATAAAAGTGTCAGACTGTGAATATATTAGATCTAAGTGTTGGGCACAACGTATGGATTGGTCTTCTGTGACTGCACCACCTAAAGCGGCATCTTTAGTGATTTGCGGGAGTAAGGACTTGCTGAACCAATCCGCTAAGAGATAGTCTGGGAGGGGAGCTTTGACTAACCTCTGCCTATGTCTCCATTCATTTATATGATCGGAGATGTGGGTGGTTGTATCTTGACGTAATGAAGCGAGGAGCTCCATCCCAGTCTCATAGTGGATGGGTAGCTAGAAGTGCTTTAAGAATTCCATCGCTAAAGCATCGAAGGTGTTTACTGGCACGTGTGGTAACTCAATGTACCATTGAGCTACGTTTCCAATGAGGGTGTGGGGAAAAAGACATAACCGGACACTATTGTCCACCATGGAGTTTGAAACACACCAAAGATGGTAGGTGGTGATATGGGTGCCTAAATCCTCTCCTTTCTTTCCTTTGAACTTTGGGATCTCCATTGGTATCTTATGCGGGATCGGCGACCAAGGTAAGTTGTGGTAGATGGGGTCATTTGTGAGTTTGTACAAGTCGGGTATATCCAAAATTGCCAAGAAAGGCAAAGAGTGTGGTGCCTCCGACTCCGACCAAGGCAATGGCACATGACTTGAGGAACCTTGTGGTCCTCCCATCATTTGAGTCCCAATATTATACATAGGCTACGTGATATAGTAGTTTCCTTGAGGTATGGCATTTTAGTGTGGATTTCCATAGGGAATTTGATACTAGGGTATAGAATTGCTCCCAGGATAAGCGGTGCCCCCTTGACTCATTTGAATTTGTGAGTAGGGTGCTCCCATGGATTGGTTGGGACCTCCTTGATGATTTCGCCCATCATATAACTAACCATTTGTCCTTGATTGACATAAGGAATGCTCATGTCAATCAACGAATGACCATGCATGCCTGAGAATGGAGGGGAAACTGTTACATTCCCTACTGGCATGTGCATATTATGAATGCCCCTATATATTTGAATCTGGGGGTTTGAACTGTACAATGGTGGCTGACCATATTGCTAGTGGATGGGAATCACACCCATATTGCTATATTGAGCATTATAGGCAGTGTTGTATGTAGCACTTGTCGAAGGTATGCAGTTTGACACTAAAGGGGTGGAACCCAGCATCGATTAGGTTCCACTCGTAGAGGGTGTCATGTGAGTGGTTGTACCTGGGACAAATGGGATAGCGGGGTTCACCATTGATGGTGTTGTGGTGGCTATCAACTGGGGAAGTGGCGGAGGACCAAAAAGTGTCCCTAAAGTCCCACGGCCCGTTAGTCGTTGACGGGATAGATGGAAATGTTCTGACTACAGAAGTAGGAAGTATAGGTACTGCGGAAGCTAAGATTGGGTCCAATGGATTTGTGAGCGTAGGGTTAAAGGGAGGAAGGAATCCTTTAGTAAAGAAATTCTCCAGCAAACTTGAATCGTCGGTTGTCCAAACAAATCCTGTGTGAGATCTAGGAGACTGATTCCCTGAAGGTGGGGAATCTGGTTCACTTGATCTCGGCAGATCTTCCACAATGAGTGGAGGAAGTCCTAGCAATCGTCTAGATTGACAACGAGGGCCAGATGTAGCCACGGTGACTGTTAATTTTTATCAATAAATTTCATCGTGATATTTGTTAAAGTCTCAAATGATAACACTTGTGTGCCTAAAAATATAAAAAATACACTAAGTTGATCAATCAACAAATATAGGGAAATGACCCTGTCTGATAAGCACTAATCGCTAGAGATGAAACCCAATATCTGAATGAATAACAGAAAAGGTTGGCTAGATGTATAGTTATGGTTACTCTAGAGCTTTGCCCGAACCTCAAATTGAGGGGCCAAGTACTCTCGTGAAGACGAGCACCCTCCCAAAAACTGAAGACAAAGTAGGTCCATCTGTGTTAGGTACTAGGGTAGCCCACCCCAGTCACCTTGTGTAAGTCCCTAAAATTTTGGCCACTAAAGATACCTCAAATCATGGACACCACTGGGGGGGACATAGTTGTAGACAGTACGCTATGTGGGTAGGATACCTGAGTCCCTGACTCAGCTCCAAAATCCCTGAAGGGATCCCCAATACACAGAATACCCAAAGGAGTTGTAAGAGAAGGAGGGCTACCTTCACTTACAGTCCGATGTTGTCTCGTATTTAGCTCTTCTTTTACTAGAGTGGTCCCGGTAGTATGAGTGCAGAAGGAATTTTGTCTCTTTTAATGACACTAGTTTAGTTTTTGATCTTGGGAAGTTTACTCACATTACCTATCCCAAGGTCCTAGCCTGAACTAATGTTTGTTTGCTCAATAAAGAGTTACTGATTGATTTTAGGTAAATTTTATGTGTTCTTTTTATTGTCTTCGGTAGGGGAGTTGACGTATGAAATGTGATGAGACTCTGACTCAAAAATCATGCACAAGACAATTCTTTAAAAAAAATTCAATTCGATGAAAACAAGTTGTATTCTGCGGGTGAGAGTTTTTCACATATTCATATTCTTTCCATGCATCTTAGTCATTTAACACATGCATAACCAATGGACTTCTTTCCAATGTTTTCTTAACAACTACTTGAAACCAAAATTAGAGTAGCTTTTAACTAGCTAAAGAAAAGAGTGAATAAAAAATGTAGATCTTTCTTTCATAAAAAAATTCTTTTAGGAAACAAAAACGAAACTTATTTCCCAAAAAAAAACTTTTAGGACACCTATTTTGCTAACAAAACGTAGTAACAGATCTTCTTTCAGTCCATGAGCAGGCTTCCTATCCCTTTTGGTTTGCAGACACAGCTAGAAATCAAGTTATTAGGAGGCTAACACTCTGTAACAGTGGCCACAAAGAGTTACTGTGTCCACTGATGCTCCCTGTGAGTAGACACAGTGCTTTATGAAGCACTGTGTACTCTACTAACCTGCGTTAGTGTGGGAAAACAGTAAAAAATAGGGCTTCTTAGATCAGATTCAGTGATGGATACATGTAGGCAAGATGCAGCAAGGTTTTTGGTGGGTTGGAAAAGGAATGCAGAAGTATGGGGAGCTCTTAGAAGGAGGAGGAAACTGAGAATTGTCCAGGTAAACTGGGAACTATATGTATAGTCCCCAGTGGAGTTGCCAATTCTGCTATAGGATAAAATGCACAGTGTATGGAGAATGAAGATACCCTCAAAGGTCTTCCCGGGACCTTCGGAAGACTATAATATTATCTGCAACCGTCACAAAGTTACATACATGTTCATAAACAATAACTAACTATCAAATTAGGAGAAGTAGATTACCTCAAGCCTCCGTGTAGATTTGCTGGAGAGCACAATGCAGCTAGGTGGAAATCCCTTGAGCTAGCTCCAGATCAAGTCCTGCACATAGAAGGGACAAGAATAATCACAGCATACAACTCTGATAACTAATACATGAATACATAAAAGAACATCTAGTTACACATAACTAAGCTACTTATGCTAAAAGGTATTGGAAAAACAACTGAATGAATGATAGTACCAACACCACGAAGTAGACAGTAAAACTATAGTTCTATATTGATCTAATCATGAGATCTAAGACAATTAATAAGGTATTACAGACTCATGTGCATGGATGTGCCCATGTTATTTTGTGCAATGGATCCATCAGATTATGAAATACATAGACTTTGAAGCAGTTAAATACTATAATAGACAAACACATAAAAGCACAACAGATTTAATAAGGAGTTCACCCAATACTCCTGGGCTACATCTCCTGGTCCATCCTTCAATGGTGACCTCTCTATTAAGTCTTCAAACAAAGTTTTTACAATAGTGAGCTCTATTTAAGCCTCACACACAACATATCCATTTACAAGAGCTTCACTTGAATCCCTCAATCTTCCTCTGAGTACACATACTCCCTCACAACTCTCAATCTCTCTCCTAACTCTGTCTCGCATTTGCTTGCAACATTGCCTCCCTTGCTATGCTCTCTATTTGTGGCTTTATAGCCAAAAATGTGTTGCTTGTTCATTTCATGTTCTTGTCTCTTGGTCTCCCCAGCCTTTTTCCACTTTGAATCTCTCTCTCAGCATGATACAATCATTGTTTAACACCTAGAGAGGAGGTGTCCACCCATTCTATAATGCCATAGTGTTGCGGGCCTCTGAAACCCCTGAAACAATTGCACTCTATTAAACATAGGGAAAATGTGTTTTAATAGAGAAAGTATGCCAAAACTCAATATATCAGACTTTAAAAGTCCTTCAATATGATTCATTTCCCCATTGAGTCTGTCCACAAGTCACTATCGCATATCAAAAGGCTCCATCCCTTTGTGTTTTGGAAATACAACAAAAATCATGAAAACACATTAAAAATGGCTCAATTATGGACTTGAAATTATATCAAATTTCCTTTATAATGCTATCGGATCCAGCTATCGCATGGTGTATTGATATCAGCCCCGCTCCATGTTCGGACGTGATATCGCATATAACACATGACCCCTGCCGATTGTAATCACTCCTCTACACAGTTTTGATGCGATGCAGGAATACGATATATTGCAATTGCTCATCACAATAACCCTTGGGCTATTTGTGAACACTTCTGCAATCCCCCAATAGTGATCTGGTGATGTAATATGGGTCGTCGATCTGTGCGCTTGATCGACGGTCCATATTAACTCCACCAATTGTCGTCGCCATATATATGTGTTAAGCGCCGATATTGTTCTTCGCCGTCACAGTTCTTAAGTAGATCCCGTCGATTTTTGCTAAAGGTTATCGCTAATTGTGATTGCCAATTTGATCTGGACCATTGATTGGCTAGATTATATGGCTACTGTGTATTATTGGTTCTACCTCCGTTACTCTATTTTTTTCATTAATTTCACGGGTTTTGCCTCTCGATAGTGTATTAAAAGGCTGCCTTATGCGATTTCTCCTTGGTTTTTGGCATGATTTTTGTAGCTTTGAATACATAGAGAGTGTTTCTTAGATCCATTTGGATCACGCGTTCCCACTGAAATGGCTTTTGGACCACCAAAAGTTGGGTTTCAAGCATTGTTTAAGTGAGGATATAGCTCCCTCACTTGCCCAATCTCTATCCATTTTGCACTGCTGGGTTTTGAACCTTTGAGTCCAATTCTTAGGTACTCGACATCCCCTCTGCATGTAGTCCTCACCTTCCTATCCAAAACTTTATCTTCCTGCATCTCATTGAGGTATTCAGGCAACAGATCATCAATGGAAGGAAATTGACTTTTCTCTTCAGGATCTTCAAATTAATGAAGGTCCAAACAATCTTAAATTCTCTGCATTTACTACTGAATAGATGTGCGTGTATGCTGGCATATCAAGGTGGAAAGTGTTCTCACCAATTTTCTCAAGTACCTTAAAAGGCCCATACTTTATTGGCTTCAACTTCTTTCCTTCACCTTGCATTTTGTCCTTGCTGATATACAGCTAGACTTGGTCGCCAACTTCGAAGCTGTGCTCCACCCGATGTTTATCATGCCTTGCTTTGTATTTGGCTTGGCTCTTTCCCAGTTGTTCCTGCACTACCTAGTGAATCTCTTGGATTTTTTCAATGAATCTATTTGCTTTGTCCACATCACTATGTCTAGCAACTACTATGTCTTTTTCAAATACAAAATCTAAGGGATACCTTGGTATAAAACCAAAACAGGACTCAAAAGGAGATCTTTGTGTAGAAGAATGTTTAGCACGGTTGTAAGAATGTTGCACATAACATAAGTGTTCATCCCAAAGCTTGGGATGCTTGTTGCAAAAACCCCTGAGCAACTGGATCACTATCCTGTTGACTACCTGTGTGTGGATGAAAGGTTGTGCTTTTCTTCAGTCTGGTGTCTATTAATTCCCACAGACTTGACCAAAAATTCCCAACAAATTGAGAGTCTCGATCAGATACTATGGAAGTGTGTAACCTAAAATGTACCCAGACATGTTGAAAGAACAATTTCGCTATTTGTTCAACTGTAATCGGCTTATTACAAGGTATTAAAATACACATTTTGCTGAACCTGTCCACAATAACATATAAATAGTCGTGTCCCTTTCTAGATTTTGGCAATCCCCCTAACAAAGTCCATGGAAACACTTTCCCAAGGACGGAAAGGGATTGGCAGTGGAGTGTAGAAGCCTAGTTTTCTATTGTTGGGCTTACTTTTAGCACACATGGTACACCCTCTTACATATCTAGAAATTGTTTCATGCATTTTTTGCCAATAGCAGTATCTTTGCAGTTGTGCAACTATTTTACTTACCCCAAACTGACCTAATATTAGGGAAGTATGTGCCCCCCTAATTATGTTAATTCTCTTTGTTTGTGGACTGCATAGCTTTCCCAAATGATACAAGAGTCAGTCCTGAACATAGTAATCCAATTCTTCTACCATTTTTCCATTACTTAAAGCTGCATATACATATTTAAAGTCTATATATTGAGCATATTGTTCAATGTAGCTTTCCTGAATTACTGAGTTATGCTTAATTATAGTAGATGCATTTATGATTGTTCTGGACAACATATCTGCAACTTTATTGTCTATGCCCTTTTTCTGTATGATGATTGAATGAAACTATTGTAGGAAACCCATCCACCTATAGTGCCTTGCTTGCTGCAATTTAGTTTGTGAGTGCAAGTACTAAAGTGGTTGATGAACAATATGTATTATTGTTTCTTTGCCCATTAAGTAATGTTTCCACTTCTTCACACTCTGAACTAATGCATACAATTCTTTATCATATGTAGGATCATTAACTACTGCAGAATTAAAAGTCTCAGAGTGGTAGGATATGGGTTTACCATGTTGCATCAACACTGCTCCCATGGCATAATCACTGGCATCTGTTTCGATCTCAAATGTTTGTTGAAGATTTCGTAATGCTAGTACTGGTGTTGTACTAATTTTTTCTTTCAAGGTGTCGAATTCTTTCTGTTGTTTGCCTCCCCACTAAAACAATTTGTTCAATCTTGTCAAAGCATGTAAGGGAACTGCAATGAAGGAAAAGTTAGCAATAAACTTTCTCCAATATTGTTTTGCTCCTAGGAAGCTTCTAACTTCTGTAGAAGACTTGGGTTTAGGCCAGTTTACAATGACTACAACCTTATAGGGACCTATCTTCAGTTCACCACCCCCTACCATATGACCCAAATAATACAAAGATGTTTTACCAAATTCACACTTTGATAATTTAACACAAAGATTTTCTTTTTTCAAAACATCTAGACTCTGCTTTACATGCTTCAAATGTTCTTCCCATGTTTTACTGAATAGAAGAATGTCATCTAGATATACAATTACAAAATCATCAATAAAAGACCTGATTACATCATTCATTACTCTCATGAAAGTGGTAGAAGCATTAGTTAAGCCAAAATGCATAACTAGCCATCCATACATCCCTTGCTTCATTTTGAAAGCAGTCTTCCATGCATCTTGCTCTGCTACTATGACCTGATGGCAACCACTACGTAGGTCCAAATTGGAAAAGAAAACAACCTCTTTTAGCTGATCCAATAGATCATCAATGCAAGGAAGGGGATAATGATTCTTGATCGTTATTTTATTCAGTGCTCGGTAATCAATGCACATCCTCCACGAATGGTCCTTCTTTCTCACTAACACTATTGGGGATCCACATGGTGATGTGCTTAGTCTTATGAACCCTTTCTTGAGTAGCTCCTATACCTGCTTCTTGATTTCTACATTCTCTAAAGTGGACAACCTATACATTCCGATGTTAGGCAATGGAGCATCTTGTTGTAAATTAATATAATGTAGAATTTCCCTTTTTGGTGGCAAACCTTTAGGTTCTTGAAATAAGATGTCATATCCTGAAACAACCTTTTCTAAATCAACTTTTTGTTTAGCATCACAGTCTTCAAATACACTGGTTTTTTAAGGTTTATTTTTCTTTACAACCATAAAAAAAAAATTGTTTGCATGAATTTACAATCCTTTTCATCTGCCCCAAGTTTATGAGTATAATTATTCTTGAGTTTATGAGCTCTTACAATATATTTGATTCCATCTTTAACGAGTTGATACTTATTTTTAGATCTATAGAATATGTCTTTTCTATCATACAAGTAAGGACTTCCTAAAACAATTCCACATATATCCAAGGGAACAATATCTAACTCAGCCTCATCCACAAATGCTAACCCAAAGGAAAACCTAAGTTTACATTGTCTAGTCACTTATAGTTTTGCTTTATCACATACCCAACCTAATGGATATGGCTTCTTATGAGGTGTGTTAGCAGTCCCAATTTCTTTAAAATTTCTTCAGAAATTAAGTTTATTTGTGAGCCACTATCAAACAAAGTATCAATCTTTTGATGCTTGGAAATAACTCTAATATGAAAAAGCTCATGTCTTCTTCTCTCATTTTATTCACTGTCAATATTTTGGGCAGAATTTCTAGAAGATGCTTCAGAACTTTTACCTTATATACTTGTGGCTGCGATTATTGTTTCATCACCTAAGTTTGACCCCAAATCTTTTTGTATGGCAGCAGTAGTCTTCTTCTTCTTGCGATCGAACTTCTTGGGTTTTAGCTCTGGCTGCAAAGACCAACAATGTTCATCATCATGTCCATCCTTCTTGCAGTGAGTGCAGGAAGGTTTGACCTTTTGTACAACATTGGCCTTCCTCTCTTTCAATTTCTTCTTCCTATTTTCCTTATTCTTTCTTGCAGTGGGTTTTGATGATCCCCCAATCTCTAGGTTCACATTCTTACCTCTAGCCTCTAGATGGGTAGCTTGAACAGATACCTCATCTATGCTAGTAGGGTTAAACATGAGAATGGTATGTCTCAAATAACTATGTACACCACCTATATACTTCACCAAAGTTTCAGGTGAGTCTAAAGAAATACATAGAATCAAAGTTCTTTTTCTAAACTCTTGGGTGTAGCTTTGTACAATTTTTCCTTTTAATTGGTGAAGAGTTTTCCAACTCATCATAGCTTGCTACATATAAGCTAGTGGATAAAATTGTTTTTTAATTGCATAAACAAATTCACTCTAGATAGAAAGAATTTTACCATGCTTCTTCAAGTCAGCTTGTGTCCTGCCTTCCCACCATACCAAGGCAATTCCTCCAAGGGGTAGGCTAGCCAGCTAAATTTTACTCCTGTCTGAGTCAATATTTTGCACCCTACAATACACATCAATCTGCCTAATCCAATTATCTAACTTCTCTGCATTTAACTATCCATCATACATTGGCAAATCAAATTTAACATCTAATTTAATCAAAGATGTTTTCTTCTTTTTATTTTCAAGGTTGTCAAGAGGTGTGGGCAAAGGAACCTCTTTTCCTTTCCCTTTTCCTTCAAAATGACCATCTATAAGAGATTCTTCTATTCCTTTGTCTTGTTTGGAAGTGGAAGAATCTTCATTTTGACCTTTCTTAAATTATTTATACATTTCTTCTGCCATGGCTCTGATGGTCATGAAACTGTCCATGAACTGAGAGTCTAATTCCGAGGGAATTTCTTCTGTCATTTTCCTCTTATGATAGACTCCACCAATTTCTGGGTTAGTTTCAACCAGTTCTCCTTCTCCTAATTTAAGCTTTGACCTAGTTAGCATTCACAAACAGTCCAGCACAAGCTTGTCTAACCTTAGCAACCTAAATCTTTGATACCACTTGATCTGATAATGAGATCTAAGACAATTAATAAGGTATTACAGACTCACGTGCATGGATGTGCCTATGTTATTTTGTGTAATGGATCGATCAGATTTTGAAATACATAGACTTTGAAGCAGTTAAAGACTATAATAGAGAAACACATAAAAACAAAGCAGATTTAATAAGGAGTTCACCCAATACTCCTAGGCTACATCTCTTGGTCTAGCCTTCAGTGGTGGCCTCTCTATTAAGTCTTCAAACAGAGTTTTTACAATAGTGAGCTTAGTTTGAGCCTCACACACAATAGATGCATTTACAAGAGCTTGACTTGAATCCCTCAAGCTTCCTCTGAGTACACATACCACCACACAACTCTGAATCTATCTCCTAACTCTATCTCGCATTTTCTTGCAACATTGCCTCCCTTGTTGTGTTCTCTGTCTGTGGCTTTATAGCCAAAAATGCATTGCATGTTTGTTTCTTGTTCCTGTCTCTCAGTCTCCCCGACCTCTGTTCGCTTCGAATCCCTCTCTCAAGGTGATACAATCATTGTTTAACACCTAGAGAGGAGGTGGCCACCCATTCTGTAATGCCATAGTGCCACGGGCCCCTGAAACTCCTGAAATAGGCACGCTCTATTAAACATAGGGAAAATGTGTTTTAGCAGAGAACTTCCACCAAAACTCAATATATCAGACTTTAAAAGTCCTTACATATGATTCATTCCCCCATCGGGTCCATCCACAAGTCACTATCGCATATCAGAAGGCTTCATCCCTTTGTTTTTTTGAAGTACAACGAAAAACGAGAAAATACATTAAAAATGGCTCAGTTACAAACATGAAATTATATCAAATTTCCTTTATAATGCTATCAGGCCTGGTTGTCGCATGGTGTATTGATATCGACCCCGCTCAATGTTCCAACGCAATATCGCATATCGCACATGACCCCCGCCAATTGTAATCACTCTTCTACATAGTTCTGATGTGATGCGGCGATGCGATATATCGCAATCTCTCATCGCAATAACCCTTGGGCCATTTGTAAGTGCTTATGCAATCCCCCGATAGCGATCCAGCGATTTAATATGGGCCATCGATGTATGCACTTGATCGACGGTCCATATTAACTCTGCCAATTGCAGTCGCCATATATATGTGTTAAGCACCGATATCGCTCTTCACCATCATAGTTCTTAAGTAGATCCTACCGATCTCTGCCGAAGGTTATCACCGATTGCAATTGCCGATCCAATCTGGACCATTGATCGGTCAGATTGGATGGATATTGTGTATTATTGGTTTTGCCTTCGTTACTATGTTTTCTTCATTAATTTCATGGGTTTTGCCTCCCGATTGTGTATTAAAAGGATGCCTTATGTGATTTCTCCTGGGTTTTTGGCATGATTTTCATAGTTTTGAAGACATAGAGAGTGTTTCTTGGATCCATTTGGATCATATATTAATGTTCGAAGAGTGATTACAACCATCTGTTGCATCAGTGTTCCTTTACCCCTCCAGCTTCTCTCTCTCTCCCTTCTTGCCAACTTCTTATGGTTTGAGACAATGCTCAACAATCAAGTATGTTATCCTTTCAAATGCTCTGACCTTCATCACAATAGCCCTAGCTTTGCTTATGTAGAAATTGAGTTAGGGTTGCCAAGTTCCTCTTTGAGTTCCCTCATGTAAAAGCAATGAAGTTGCCATGCTTTTCAGCTTTTCCCCATTTGCCTCCTTCTTTAGGATTAGAAATCCTCCAAATAGGTTGAATTTGGATGTTTCCTTGCTTTTCTTGAGTAATTTTAGGAACAAATATCTAGATATTTATAAGTCAATTCGTTCCTTTGACCCTTAGAACTTCACTAAGATTCAATGACGTTGTTCCCATACTAGCAACTTGAGTTAGTTGGGTCACTAACGCACCCTTAGGCTTGCAGAGAAGCTTTATAAAGCAGGTTGTCAGTGCATAGCCAACGTTAGTGTGGAAACAAGGCATTTGATTTTGGTCTTTGCTTTAGCTATCATGTCTTTCCGCTCTGAGTTGATGAGGAGGTCAATTTCCTGTATAACAGGAAGATGAGGTAGAGGTAGAGGAAGAGAAGTTAAATGTTACAGATGTAACAAGCTGGGACACAAAGCCTATGAGTGCCCAGAAAATGTATGAACATCTCAATGAAATGAAATTGTTGCTCAGACTAACGAGGAAGCAACAACGATGACAGAAAAAGAAAATATACCAAAGAGAGGAGAGTCTTTGGTAGTTAACAAAGTATTGCTAAAGCTAGCAAAGGAAGTTGTTGAACCATCACAAAGGAAGGCCTTGTTCAGGACTATGTGTAAGGTTCAAGGAAAATGCTGTCAGATGATAGTCGATAGTGGCATCACTGATAATTTGGTCTCTACAAAAGTGGTGGAGAAGTTGAAATTGAAAACAAAGAAACATCCAACACCTTACAAGGTGCCATGGCTACAAAAGGGACATCAGTTTGTAGTAAATGAACAATGTAAAGTGGAGTTACAGTTGGGCAAGTGTAAAGATAAACTTTTGTGTGATGTGATGCCTATGGATGTGTGTCATATATTATTGGGTAGACCATGGAAGTATGATAGAGAAGCTATGCATGATGGAAAGAAGAACACCTACAAATTCAACAAAGATGGTGTCAATCATACATTGCTACTAATAAAAGAAGAAGATACATCGAGGAAACCTAAACCAAAGACCCTTTTGTTGAGTGGAAAGGAGTACTTACAGTAGATAGAGGAAAATGAAGTAAGTTTTGTGTTGGTTTGCAAACCCAAGGTAATAATTACTTCCACAAAATTTTCTAATTTACCAATTGAAATTCAAGAGATGCTGGATAGTTATTGTGATATTATTGTAGATGATTTTCCTAACGAGTTACCACCCATTAGAAAAATCAGTCATCACACAAATTTGATTCCACAAGAAAATATACCTAATAAAGAAGCTTACAGGATGACTCCCATAGAGAATGAAGAGATCAGGAAACAGATTCATGAATTGTTAGACAAGGGACTGGTTAGAGAAAGTTTGAGTCCTTGTGCAGTGCCAACAGTGTTGAGCCCAAAGAAGGATGGAGGCTGGAGAATGTGCACTGAAACGAGAGAAATCAATAAGGTAACAATTAGATACAGATTTCCTTTACCTAGAATCGAAGATTTGATGGATTTTTTAAGTGGAGCTAGGTATTTTACAAAGCTAGATTTAAAAAGTGGTTATCATCAAATCAGAATTAGAGAGGGATATGAGTGGAAAACTACTTATAAAACCAATGAAGGATTATATGAGTGGATGGTAATTCCTTTTGGATTATCAAATTCCCCTAGTACATTTATGAGACTTATGAATGAAGTTCTAAAGGAATTTATGGGTAAGTTCATAATAGTATAACTGGACAATATATTAGTTTACAGCAAGTCTAAGGAGGAACACATAAGACATCTGAATTATGTCTTACAAAGGTTGCAGCAAGAGAAGTTACTGATAAATTTAAAGAAATGTTCATTCATGAAGGAAGAATTGGTGTATTTGGGTTTTGTTGTTTCTACTGATGGGTTAAAGATGGATCCAGAGAAGATCAAAGCTATCATGGAGTGGCCTTCACCAAAAAGTGTCTTTGAGGTAAGAATTTTTCACGATCTTTCTAGTTTTTATAGAAAAATCATAAGGAACATTAGTCAGACCAATGCTTCTATTATTGACACAATAAGGAAGGAAAGACAACCATTTAAATGGACTACTGAAGCAGAAAGGGACTTTTAGCTGTTGAAAAGGAAGATCATAGAAAAACCTATTTTGGTTTTCCCTGACTTTAATAAACCTTTCCAAGTAAAGTGTGATGCCAATGGAGAAGCCATTGGAACTATTTTGAGTTAGGAGGACAGGCCTGTAGCTTATTTTAGTGAAAATATAAATGAGACCAAGGAGAAATATGCTTCTTATGACAAGGAGTTTTATGCAGTGGTGCAGTCTTTGAAGAAGTGGAGACATTACTTGATGTCCAAGGAGTTTATACTGTATTCAGATAACCATGCATTGCAGTACATTATGCAACAATGAGAGCTTAATCAGAATCATACCAAATGGGTAGAGTATCTTCAAGGTTTTAATTTTGTCTTGAAGCATATAAATGGCTAATAAAATAAAGTAGAAGATGCCTTAAGTAGAAGAAACATACTACTTCAAGAAAGTCAAATTCAAGTGTTGGGTTTTGATTTTCTTAAGGAATTGTATGAAAAAGACTTAGATTTTAAAGAGGCATCTGAAGCTTGTAAAATCCTATTTTGTTAGATAGAATTAAGTGGCTTTATTATTTCTTGCAAGATGGGTTGTTGTTTAAAAGGAATGAGTGGTGCATACCAAATTGTTCTATGAGGGAAAATTTAATCAAGGAGAAACATAGTGGTGGACTTGCAGGACATTTTGGTGCAGACAAGACTTATGAGTAGTTGAACAAGTTTTATTTCTGGCCAAAGATGAGGACTGAAGTGGAGAAGTATTTGAAAAATTGTAAAGTATGTCAGTATGCAAAAGGAAGAAGCCAAAACACAGGGTTGTACACTCCATCACTTATTCCAGAGAGCCCTTGGGATATGGTAAGCATGGATTTTGTTTTGGGCTTACCAAAAACTCAAAGAGGAATGATTCAATATATGTTGTGGTTGATAGATTTTAAAAAATGGCACATTGTATTCCATGTTATAAAATCAGTGATGCTAATCACATTTCTAATCTATTTTTCAAAGAGATTCTAATATTGCATGGGTTACCTCAGAGTATTGTCTCAGACAGAGACTCCAAATTTGTTGGACATTTTTGGAGGACATTGTGGAAGAAGCTTGGAACTAAACTGAGTTTTGGTTATGCTTAACATCCTCAAACGGATGGATAAAATGAAGTTGTAAATAGAAGCTTGGGTAATCTTCTGAGAAGTCTTACAGGTGAACATCCAAAACAATGGGATCAAGTATTGGCACAGGCTGAATATGCATATAATGACTCTCCTAACAGGAGCACAAGGCGGAGTCCATTCCATATAGTTTATGGAATGCATCCAAGGGGAGTGTCTGAATTAAGAAATCTGGGAAAAGCTGACATGAGAAGTGTTGAAGGGAAGGCTTTTGCTTCAGAGATGCAAGTCATACATGAACAAGTGAAACAACAACTACAAGACAGTGATGTAAAATACAAGGGCAGAGAAGATTTGAAGATAAGAGAAGTTAACTTTGAAGTTGGAGATTTGGTTTTAACACGCCTGAGGAAGGAAAGATTTCCAAAAAGGGAGTACAATAAACTAAAGTTTAAGAAAATTGGACCATGTAGAGTCTTGAGAAAATTTTCTGCAAATTCTTATGAAATTGAATTACCCTCTGATATTGGAATATCTCAAATTTTTAATGTTGCTGACTTATACAGGTATGAAAAGGAATAGGCAGATGACACTACAGATGTAATGCCCTAGAATTGATGTAAATATTTAATTTTACTATGGTAAATGGCAAGACTGTTGAGACATTACTATCTGTTGAATTTTAATATTATTGTTTTTTTTAAAAGAGGAAGGAATTATTTAAAGAAATGTTTTCTTTAAAATTTGGCAACCTCCCAAGGAAGGGGAGGGCCAGACAGTTGTGGATTCCCCCAACCCTAACTATTTTCCTTAACTGGAAGGGGTTTCCAGAAGAAAAAGAAAAAAAAACAGGAAAAAGGGGGACTCTAATATGCTGTGGGGACAGACAAAGAGAGAGAATGGGGAAAGAGGTGGCTAAGTGTTAATTTATGGTATGTTCTATGCTAGAGAAATTTATTTAACTTTTCACAGTTAGCAATCACATCAACATTACGATAAACTGCAGATAGAACATAAATATAAAACACAGAAGACAAGCCAAGATAATAGGACACAGGATGTGGCGCGAGCCAGGGACAAACCCCACAATGTGTGGGGAAACCCTTTGATCAAATATTCTTTTATCTTCAAAGTTTAGCAGAGAAAGAGAGAGAGAGAGTACATTTACAATAGAAGTCAACACTTTGACCTATCTAGATCTAGCATAGATCATTTCGTATAATGATGAGATCAATTGAAGACATTCTGCTTCAACTAATTCTCAAGGTGACTCCTTCACCTATCATCGTGTTGCTTCTCATCCATTTGCTACACCTTACTATGTAGCACCATCATACTGCTCATGATCACACTTATCTTGATGCTGCCTGTTGCATCATTCATCACAGTTGCACCATTGTTGTACCTTTACTAAGATCATGATGGCTGTACCTTTTGAATATGTTATAGCAACATCTTTCCAATGATGAGATCTATTTATATCTTCACTGTGCTCTTTGTTAAATAACTCCATTTAGGGCTTCATTATTATAATGACAGTTTCATCATTATGCTACCCTTTATGTCCATGTCATGTTACAGCAGCATCATACAACCATCCAATAGCTTTAGATCTCAACAACATAATGCATGACAACTTCATATATTATGGTAATAGTCTGAGCCCTCAAATACCCATATGAAACGCTGACTATGGTCTTATGGCCTGTAGCCTAACACAGTCTTCATGTAGCAGCATAAACGATATACTTGTTCTTCCAATGATACCCCAACAGGTTTGTTCCACTGCTCCTTTTAACTCAGCCTTCTAACAAGAAGAAATCACCCTCACATAGTTGTAACGAGGATGCTCAAACAGTCCCTTAACTTTGTTGTATTAAGGTTCCTTCTACTGCAGCTAAAGCACATGGTTGTACTGCGGTTTGAACATCAGATCTGGTCTCCTTACCAACGTATCAGGGCCTCCTTATTATAGTGTATAGGGCTACTAATCAATCCTTCATGTGCTACAAATAGGGTCTCTTCATAACTGCGGATAATGCATTGAATGTCATTGCTACGTTGTATCTTTATTGCCTGCGTATGTACATATATTGCCATTGCCTGCAAATATATCTTGCTGCGTTGAATTATTTTCTCTCTGCCTTGTGTATATATATATATATATATATATGGTTATGTATTGCTAACAATGAGATCAGCGTATAATGGCATCAATGTACAACATACTCTGCGTATTAATGTCATCAATGTACATCATACATAAGTCTTTCATGATCTGCATATGTACAACATATGTAGTTTCCTATCTAGGGTGCTAGACTGGGCTAAATTTATTATGGACCAGGGTGCGTAGACTTAGAGGCGTGTGCCTAAAATATATAGACATAAAGGATCTAATCTAAGCCTACTCTTCCTAATTTCAATGCTGTGATTTGATTCAATATCAAACTATCAACTAAATATCAACTAAGTATCAAACTATGTATCACTATTAACTAAGATTCAATTCATAAAACGTTGTGCCTCACTGTAATTAAAGATTTTGGTCTCCTTACAGAGACATCAAACATAAAATCTCTGTTCAGTGCTACTCAACATTCATGAACATTCATTAACAATTATGCAAAGTGAAAATCGTAAGCATACAGTTCATGACAGTGCTTTACAAGGTAACCCTGGATCGAATCCCTTACAGGATATAATTCACGATCCAAATGATAGTCTATTCAAGCGCGTGCATAAACATATAAACAGCACATTCATAAATACATAAATATAAACATCGATTTGATCACTGCGCATATATATCAATATCAAATACCAATCAAATACTCTAACTGTAAACGCAATTAAAATGATACTGTAAACGCAATTAAAATGACAACAGTATACCATTTACGTAGGGCCCGTCTGCGTTCTTGGTATACTGAGCTTGTTATCCCACGATCACCAAATCAAAACAACGCACTGTGATTATAATGCAAGTCTATTTGTATTAAGTCGAAGCTCTGTTCATGAAGCAACAAGTAAAACGTAACCGAACATACAACCGGGTTCAGACTTATATTTACATATGGTTCACATCCCTTGAAAATGGATGTACATTCATGAGCGGCGATTGCCGCTTTTACCAAAACACAAAATGTTTCTATCCTAGCTGACACATATAAAAAAAAAGGAAACAACTAAAAATCGATTTGGACTGTGACTGTGTGCT
>APFE031393998.1:16214-66550 GCA_000404065.3 Pinus taeda | reverse complement strand
AATTAATTAATAATAAATAATTGGTAATAATAATTTATTTCAAGGTTTATTTTTTATAAATAAAAAGCTTAACCAATTAATCGATTTATTTTTATAAATGGTTTAATTAATTAATAGTTTATGATAAGGTAATAGCTAATGTAAATATTGTAATTAAGTACTAGTTATTATTATTATGATCATAATCAAATAATTATAGCAACGTTACTAACTACTAAATATTAAAAAGGGAAAGGGAAATCTACCACTAATTGCTATGCCTAAGATGTATTGTTAACCTTAATTTCTCTGATTAGGGGAAGCCAGCTTCCACTAATTTCCATACCATTGTCTCTGTTGAGATTATGGGGATGTTTGATAATTTCAAGAGCTTCTCTAACCTTTCGCCTATGATGTTGCTCTTCCCTTGCGATAATTGAGGCGTTTTCCAAGGAGACAAGGTGCTTTGTTTTTGAGGAGTGTTCTGCCAAGGCCGAGGTACGAGACCTCTCATTTATGATATCAGCTCCATGTTCCTTGAGTCTTGCTTGTAGGGAGCGACCTGTTTCACCAATGTAGCTTTTTCCACAAGAACAATCTATCGTATAGACTCCTTTGAGCTGATGTCTACCAATGCCATACTTGACAGACCTCATACATTGTCTAATAGTTCCCGGTGCTGAGAATTGCGTGTTTATGTTTTTCTTCCTTAGGATTTTAGCAATCTTATTAGTTACTCCATGAATATAAGGTAGAAAAACCCTACCACATTGAGGTTGGTCTTGAGCCTTAGGTTTATGAGATAACATTTTTCTTTCAACTTTTTCTATAGCTCTTTTAACCTCTTTTTCTTTGTAACCTTTACTCTTAAAGGTTGAAACTAAATGTTTCCTTTCTTCATTCAGATGTTCAGCATCAGAGATTTGAAGGGCCCTGATAGCAAGAGTGTTTAAAACACCAAGTTTCTGGGCTGGGTGATGGTGGGAATTAGCGTGGAGGTAGTTTTTTGTGTCGGGTACTTCCTGAAAACCTTATGGCCTAAAGAGCCATCCTCCTTCCTGATGATGAGAACGTTTAAAAATGGGATGCTCATGTTTTCTTCATGATGAGCATCCCATTTTTAGACGTTCTCATCATCAGGAAAGACGATAGCTCTTTAGGGCATAAGGTTTTCAGGAAGTCGACCCACACATAAAACTACCTCCACGCTGATTCCCACCATCACCCAGCCCAGAAACTTGGTGTTTTAAACACTCTTGCTATCAGGGCCCTTCGAATCTTTGACGCTGAACATCTGAATGAAGAAAAGAAACAATTAGTTTCAACCTTTAAGAGTATAGGTTACAAAGAAAAAGAGGTTAAAAGAGCTATAGAAAAAGCTGAAAGAAGAATGTTATCTCATAAACCTAAGGCTCAAGACCAACCTCAGTGTGGTAGGGTTTTTCTACCTTATATTCATGGAGTAACTGATAAGATTGCTAAAATCCTAAGGAAGAAAAACATAAACACGCAATTCTCAGCACTGAGAACTATTAGATAATGTATGAGGTCTGTCAAGGATGGCATTGATAGACATCAGCTCAAAGGAGTCTATAAAATAGATTGTTCTTGTGGAAAAAGCTACATTGGTGAAACAGGTCGCTCCCTACATACACGACTCAAGGAACATGGAGCTGATATCAGAAATGAGAGGTCTCGTACCTCGGCCTTGGCAGAACACTCCTAAAAAACAAAGCACCATGTCTGCTTGGAAAACACCTCAATTATCGCAAGGGAAGAGCAACATCATAGGCGAAAGGTTAGAGAAGCTCCTGAAATTATCAAACATCCCCATAATCTCAACAGAGACAATGGTATGGAAATTAGTGGAAGCTGACTTCCCCTAATCAGAGAAATTAAGGTTAACAATACATCTTAGGCATAACAATTAGTGGTAGATTTCCCTTTCCCTTTTTAATATTTAGTAGTTAGTAGCATTGCTATAATTATTTGATTATGATAATAATAATAATAACTAGTACTTAATTACAATATTTACATTAGCTATTACCTTATCATAAACTATTAATCAATCTATTAATTAATTAAACCATTTATAAAAATAAATCGATTAATTGGTTAAGCTTTTTATTTATAAAAATTATACCTTGAAATAAATTATTATTACCAATTATTTATTATTAATTAATTATTAATATATTATGAGTACTTCAATATCATATTAATTATTATAATCATATTATAAATTATTTATTATTATTAATATTAATGTAATTTAATATAATTAATCCTAATATAATATAATATACGTTTTAAAAAAAAATTTAACCTACATACACAATGTTACCAAAAAAAAAAAATAAAAATAAAATAATATAATAATGAAAATTATACTTAAATGTTAATACAATATACTATAAATATTATTCATTAAATACCATATTACTAATAAGATTAATCATTATTTACATATTATTTTATAATTAAAATTAAATTATAACATTTTATATTAGTGCTTATATCATTAATTTCACATACTATTATAATTTAATAATATACTAAACATATTAATTATTGCTTTATATTGTAGTATTAGGATAAAATCACTAAATATTAAATAAAGATTATATTATATTTAAATAAAATTATTAAGTATTAATAATATTAAATTATTAATTATCTTAATATAATACAATTAACATAGTAATAATTTATAATCAATTAAAATCAATTAATTATCTCATTAATAATTAATTAGAAATTATTATTCAAAAATGGCCGACATCCATCTCATTCCAAAAAACCTAAATATACTTTCCTCATTACTATTTAATCCCTAAATTAAGCTCTTCTACTATCAAGCATTCAAGAAAGTCCTGATGATAGATCCCGATTGGGTTTTGAAACGTTGACAGAAAAATGGTTTTTACTGTGGATTCTCCGGTAGCTAAATCAAAAGATATAAACCACAGATCTCTTAAATCCATAAGTTCCAACATCGCTAGAACCAATTTCTACCCTAGACACCACTCGTTCCTCAAAATAGAGTCCTCTTTAAACCCTTTTTAGACTCTTTAAACATGAAAAGATTGTCGAACACTTGTCCTTTCCAGCTCGTTAAAGCCTTAGAAATGTCATCCCTCCTATATCATTTTATCCTTTTTCGGACCTGAGGGATTACTTTACGAAAAATAACTTATGGAGTTTCCTTTTTGTCCCTTTTCAAACTCTCTAAACATGAAAAGGACCAAGTTATCCTTGTCGTTAAACTCGTTAAAACAATAACGACAAACTTGTCCATATAGACAAGACCGAGTTTCACTATCGCTAGAATCGTTAAAATATTAAATAGCGACAGGTTTGCCTAAAGGGCAAATTATAGAACAAGCATATGCTATCCTCCTCAAGCTTGACAAAAATAAAGAGGTATTGGTCAACAATGACTGGGGAAAATGGGAAAAACTTGAAGAATTTGTGGTAGCAAGTCGCTCTTGAACAAGACACTTTCACTTCATCTCCATGATTGAGTTGGGTTGGGCTATTTTGTTCATCGGTCATCATACCATTGGTCTTTCATACCATCCATCTTTTGGGGTTAACGCTACCAATTCATCTCAGTGTCGACGACATGTTCAAGAGAAGTCATTCAGTTGAGAAATCACCATCCAGTTAATGTCTCATACATTGCAATACCTCCTGCCTTCATTTTTTCATGACCACCATTCCTGAACCTCATTCCAAGCTCTTTTTAATATGAGGAAACAAAAAGAATTGAGTGGTATGATTTTCACTCTCTTTGAAAGTGAATCCTATGAGTCTATACCCGACCAAGATCAACAGGTCGAGGTAACAGTTGACCCGATTTCACCTTCAGCTAATCGTACCTTTCCTGAAGAGAGTGAAAATCATACCACTCAAGTTCTTTTTGTTTCCTCAGATTCAAATGAGCTTGGGGGAAATCCACCTGTTCCATCAAGACAGGAGGAAAATCCTCCAGTTCTTGTTACTCAAGGGGTTAATTCTCCTGTTTCTATGGTACCCCCTCCAAGTAGTCTACTCATTTCCTTTGATTGGAATCGATTGTGAGGATCCCACCTTCCTTTTTATGTGCCTTTCTAGATCATAGTACAAGTTTGTAAAATGATTGTATTTGGCACTATTATAGATGAAGGTGCATCAGTGAGTATCGTTTCTTCAACTGCTTGGAAAGCACTTGGTTCGCCACTACTTGTGCCTGTTACACAGAATCTGTAGGGCTTTAACAATGGAACCAATCGACCGTTAGGGATCCTTCCTCAGTTACCTATCACTTTGGGAGGAAAAACCATTTATCTTAATGTGATGGTAGTCCCAGGACCTTTAGATTACAATTTACTTCTTGGGCGTGACTATGTTTATCACATGGGAGCTATTGTTTCAACACTCTTTTGAGTGATTTGTTTGCCGCATGAAGGTAGGATTGTCACCGTTGACCAGCTTTCATTTCCCGGTCCAAATATGGCTCCTAGTCAACCATCTTCCCTAAATGGTCCTTTTGTACCAATGGTATCATCCTCGCCACAGGTTAATTATGTGGCAACCTGTTCCATACGTACATCGACTAACGATCAATTCAGTGATGTTTTACATTATGTATTGAGGGCATTGGAACCCGATCTCTCCTTTATGACCACTTATGAGTTGCGATCAAGAGTCTTCAAGGATAGTTCTTTTACTGTGTCAACCTCATTAAAAAATGAAACAATAGTGCTAAAGATAACTTTCCTTGTAGGTTATGTGATTGGTCTATCACACCATTCACCTTTTTATATCTGGACAAAGCCAAATAGGTGTTGGATAATCGTCCTGCTTCATCGCAGTGACTTCCATTTGGTTATAGGAGACTCTCACTTTCATCTAGCTAGGTGCGATGATTGAGGAACGAAATCTTTAAACCCTAGGGGCCCAGAAAAGTGAAAAAACTTGCTTAGAATCGAGAAAAGATGGAATGAAAATGAAAAGCTCAAGGATAGCTCCTACCTAGTCCTAACAGTGTGGAGAACGGTCCACAAGATCTCCCGAAATCGACTGGTGAAATTTGAGGGGGAAAACCGCTTCAGAGCTCCAAAATCCAAAATTTGAAATGAAATGATGAAAATGAAATGCTAAAAATACTTTTTATGTTTACTATTCATGTACCTCAAAGTGAAATGTTAGTTTTAGTTCATTTTTCGTCCATATATATGTATTTCTAATCAATATGATGGAGTTTTGAGCAGGTTGAATAACTGATGAAAGAATCTGATGTGCTAAACAGTGAATTGAACATCTTTGACCACTAAGCAAACTTTTTGTCTTCTTTTCGAGCTTTGATTCAAAAATGAAAAGAAAACTATAGATTCCTCTTTAAACCCTTTTCAGACTCATTTAACATGAAAAGATCGTCAAGCGCTTGTCTTTTCCAGCTCGTTAAAGTATTGGAAATGTCATCCCTCCTGTATTATTTTATCCTTTTTCGGACCTGAGGGATTACTTTATTAAAAAGAACTTATGGAGTTTTCTTTTCGTCCCTTTTCAAATTCTCTAAACATGAAAAGGATCGAGTTATCCTTGTCATTAAACTCGTTAAAACAATAGCGACAAAATTGTCCATCTAGACAAAACCGAGTTTCACTGTTGCTAGACTCGTTAAAATATTAAATAGTGACAGGTTTGTCCGAAGGGTGAATTATAGAACAAGCATATGTTATCCTCCTCAAGATTGACAAAAATAAAGAGGTATTGGTCAGCAATGAATGGGAAAAAGGGAAAAAATTTGAAGAATTTATGGTAGCAAGTCGCTGTTGAACATCACTTTCACTTCATCTCCATTATTGAGTTGGGTTGGGTTATTCCGTTCAGCGGTCATCATACCATTGGTCTTTCATACCATCCATCTTTTGGGGTTAACGCTACCAATTCATCTTAGTGTTGCCGACTTGTTCAAGAGAAGTCATTCAATTGAGAAATCACCATCTAGTTAATGTCTCATACACTGCAATACCTCCAACCTTCATTTTTTCATGACCGCCATTCCTAAACCTTGTGTCGTCAGTTCATTTTTCACCTCTAGAAATCATTTGCTTCGTTTCATGTCATAGATGTGGGATACATCAAGGCGCTCCTACGACGAGTTTCTCCTTGTCGACAGCAGCTCATTATCCAAGAAGTTGACTTAGAAACAACCCTTTCAGTGCTTTGAAGCTTGCACACATCAATGGCAAGTTTCTCACTTCTGGCGATAGGTTGACATCAATGGCCTTCGATCGAAAGATTTTGCGTGGTGTTCGACATCGGATCATGTATTCACACCACGTGAATTGTATTGTAGTACCTTGAGGATCATTATCATTATTGGTGATTCCTCTCACGTCTGTTAACAACTTACATCATTGGCTGGTAATCAGGCGATGTCTTTCCATGTTTGACTTCAGAACATCTCTTCACATGGATTGACTTGTACATCGAGCGAAGATTGAATGAGTTTAAAGACCCCGGATCTAGTTTCATCCATCTGGGCTATGATTTATTCAGGAATATAAAAACATCAAATGTACAAAGGCTCTACACAGATGATCATCCTAATCATGGATTGCGACTCTATATCTGTAGAATCACGAATCTGTATCTGCATACGACTATCTGAACTATGTACATGAAATGAAATTTATAAAGCTGAGCATTGGAATACCTCCCTCAGATGGATCATGAAAATCATATTATGATGATATATTGTATTGTAACTTATGTAGGTCACCTTCCAGTTCGAAACTTAGGATCCTTATGATAAAGCATTTCACCTGACATGAATATTTACGACCTCATGCTTTAGGGGGAAACTGTTATATAAATATTTGGGCACATCAACCCCAAACTTATATGTCGATGTATTAGGGCTCATCAACCCCTAAAAGAGTTGTTTCATACAAATTCATTTGAATACATCATTCCCCAATAGTTCCATCTGAGAAACCATCCAGAAATTGCCTAAATTGAACCATACTGACTGCTTCACTGGCAAATTGCAATGCATACTGAGTGGTACACTACTAGGGTACGATGCATACTGTTTAGGCCTTCTATAGGGTGTGATGGGTGAGGATGGACAAATGTTCGGGACATATGTCAGTTGGTTGCTCATGGAATCTTCTAGAAACTTCTCCTGTGCCACTTGCCTCTCTGAATTCACCCAAGGATGAATAAGGGATCTAGTGAATCATCTCCAATCCCTTCTCTTGTGGAACCCATTGTAACAAGTGGAATGACACTAATCAAACCCCATGGGTGACTCACACCCTTGTAAACATCTATAAATGGATCCCTCATCCAAGAGATCTAAAGGCTAGAATATTGTGAATTGCAAGGAAGTGCTGATAATTTGTAATTAAGGAGAAAGCATTGTATTCTTGTTGGTGTGATCTTGCTATTTCATGAGGTGAAGAAGGATTGAAGCTGGGAGGATGATGCTGGATCAGACAACTGGGTTGTAATTCTCCTTTATATTAATAAATCTCTTCAAATTTTCTTCCATATCATTGTGCAATTGTGAATGTTATCATTTGTGAATGCTACCATTTGTTCATTATATATTTGATTCTGTAATGTTTATGTTGTAATAGATCATGATGCTTTGATGATTCTTTGTTGCTGTACTTGTGCAGGTACTCTCAAAGCATGTTAAGTACGGGGAGGAGTTGCAGGATTTGCCAAAGGAGAGAGAGATCAAGTAAGGGAGTAAGCGGAAGTTCCAGGCTGGTCCTATTATCTTTCTCTTATCTATTACTCACAGAAGAAATCATTGAATTGCTTAAACTGTTGTTTCTAGGGTAGCTGCCAAACATAGAGGGCTAACATTCTTTAGGAATACTAGTTTTCCCAGAAACACCTCTAGGTTGCAATCCTTTATCCATGGGAAGCTGAGTTTGCCGCCTTGCAAATGTGATGCATCAAACATAACATTTGGGGAGATTGCCTACCCGTACTTCTCGGTTCGCTAGGAGGTATTCCGCAGTTCACGGTTGCATGGTAATCCTTTTTACTTAGATCATCCAGAGTTGTCATTTGATCTTTTTGACTCATTGAACTTAAAAGATCATTCGAGCGCTTGTCCTTTCAAGATCGTTTCCAATCGAAAGTGATAGAGTCATCTTTGCTTCTTTCTCGACTCTTAAAACATGAAAGAGCACTAGTTTATTTATGTGTCTTAAAAAATTGTTGCCCACGATATTACAACATCCTGTTAGTCTTTTCTTGACCAAATCATGCGTTTTCCCTAAAGTACATTTTAAAGCCTTGAAATTTATCTCTCTTTTCCTGTTAACTAAGACAAGGTCATCATGGATGAACCACCTGGTTCACCTAGTTCCTCTTCCTCTCCTCCATATGAAATATTGTCTGAGGAGCCTTTCCTGAATTACCAGAGTCACTCGGGGACCAAGGTTTTGAACTCGAAATTTTTCTGAGCATTCGACCTTCAACCTTTGTCATCTCATCCTCTTCTTACTTCAGATATTGGGTCACCTACTAATATTGGCTCGGAATCTCTAGACAATCCCGTCTAGACTCTTGAGAGTTCGCCAATTACTGATGGTCGGCTTAGACTAGTTATATATCCTCTGAATCCTTTGTTCGACCCTGTTGTGGTATCACCACAATGTTCGTATAGTCCGTACGATCAACCATGTGTTCCTTTGGAATTATCCCCTCGTACATCTTCAATCATTCATTGTCATTTGTTCCCAGCTTTGGAACTCGAAGGCGACACTCCAGTTACCTCTCCGGATCAATCGAAAGTTTCTACTCCACACATTGTCGAAGAGGAAGAACATCAATTTCCTCCTGAAGGTTTCCCTTATATGGGGAGCATTCTCATCAATGTGTATCGGGATTTGCCACCTAATTATGTGACTTTAACACAATTGTTCTCAGGTACACCTAGTGCCTCATCACTTTATCACAACCCTGTTTGGGCATCTAGTGCCATGCCTACTACAAGTCCGTTCATTGTGAACCCGACCTCCCAACAGGACATTATCTCAGTCCTGGTGTAACCCACTATTTCAAACCCTCTTGTATCGTCCGTTCCAATCACCTGTCCGGTTTAGCCGACGGTCTTGAGGAATGCCACTATCAGTTATTTGATCTCTCTAGTAAGTGGCCAAGCTGTGCCACCGCCCGCGGGGTAGAATCTGAGTGTTTCTATAGTGTCAGGCACCACCAATATGAGTAGCTCACAAGCTCACATGGTTGGCATGAACCATAATTCTTATGGTGTTATCCAAAACCCTGCTGGTCTTGCTGGATTGAGCAATGTTCAGTACCAATAGGTCCAAAATCCCGTTGGTCCATCTAGGTCAAGATATTTCTAGTATCAGTAGCCTTATGAGGCTCATGTTTAGTACCAAGCTCCTTATGTTCCATATGGTTCTCAACGAATGGTTAATTTGCCTTACGTACTTCACTCTGGGCAGTATGTTCAACTTGGCCCATCCACTTGTCGCGGTGGCTATGGCCAAATACAGTTTGGAAATTTCTCGGAACTGTTCAAGTACCCTTGCAGTAACAAGGACAACCTCTCCAGCAACAAGGGCAACCTTTTTTACAACAAGGGCCATCCACGCAACAACAGGGGTAGATGATACTACAACAAGGACAATTGCAACAACCCCAGGGGCAGATGATACTGCAACAAGGACAATTGCAACAACCCCAGGGGCAACCTTTGCAATAGTTGCAGCAAACCATGTAGCAGTAGATGCAATATGCTCCATAAACCTCCCAACCTATGTCTTCGCAAGGCCAACGTTTGTAGCCGTAGGGACAAATTTTACAACCGCAAGGTTAGTCCTTGCAGCAACGGAGCCAACCCGGGCAACAACAACCCTTATATACATATCAACATGGTCAACCCTTGCAAGGACAAGGCCAAGGTCAAGTCCTACAGCAGCAGACCCAAAATCCTAATGTCCTAGGGCAACATGTAAAAAATCCTTTTGTCCAAGGGCAGCAGGTACATAATCCGTATGTCCAAGGGCAAGAAGTGCACAACCCTTATATCCGAGGACAATAGGTCCAAAATCCTCTTGTTTAGGGGCAACAAGTTCAAAACCCATATGTCTAGGGACAACAGGTGCAATATCCATATGTCTAAGGTCAATGGGCTCAATAGCCTTTTAACCCGTATGTTGCTTATCAACAACCTATGGCCAGACAGTTCTAAGGTGTTCAAGGTCAAAATCCTCCCTACGGCCAAGGTAACCTATAGTGTGGGTAAAATCAAATACCATATGGCCAAAACCCTCCACTACGGGGACAAAACCCTTACAAACAGGGATGGGCTCCTCCGGTTGGACCCGCTTATCGACCTTCAATGCCTTTCAATACTCAATTGTCATTCTTGGCCACACTAGAGTTGTGAGATGTGTCTCAACTCACGAATGATCCAATTCTTCATTCACCATACTGGCCTCCAGTTCCATCCAAGATCCTGAGTGATTGTCCTAAGTTCGATGGAAAAGTGAAAGAAGATCCTCAAGCCCATATGATGATATATCACCTTTGGTGCTTTTCAAATTCCTATGTTGATGATTCTATTCATCTCTGTCTTTTCCAATGAACCCTTATAGGTGCTATAGTCAAGTGGTACATCGAGCTCCCTTAAAGTACTTACCATGACTTCAACTCTTTAGCCATGGCTTTCCTCACACATTTCCAGTTGCCGCTTTGCTATGAAACTAGCACCTATTTTCTCACATCGCTTAAGCAAGATACTGCGACACACATCTCCAATCACATCCATGAATGGAGACGTAGACGTCGCCTGATCAAATTTGAGATTGCTGATCAGTTTTTCAGCAAATGGTTTACCAAGTTATTCATTGCTCTTACTGCTTGCAATATAGCTATGTGGATGCGTTAACAAAGAACAAGCCCTTGCTCATGCCCAGTACTTAGATCTCATTTATTCCCATTCTGGCACTTTATATTATTTATTACTCGATGCTTCGTGGCCATCATCCGATCCAACGACATCAATGTCACAGGCTACACCTCGTGTTGATGGAGTAATTGGTTCAGTGTCCTAGACCCCTGCCAAATGTTCTTCCAAATAGAAGTCAGCCTTAAACACTGCTTCTAATAATTCCTCCCAGAATCCACCTAACCTTGGTAAAACCTCAGAGGTCCATGCTATCTAGTTTACCATAGCAGACAAATCCTTGAAAGGTAAGAAGAAAGGCAAAGGCAAGGGTAAAGCTTATGCCCCAAAACAGGGTCCTTCTAAGTCATCTGCTGGTGATTCTTCAGAATGGAAGCCTAAGTATAAGTGCCTCATTTGCGAGGAGGATCATTATACTAAGGATTGTCCTCGACGGTCTGAAGTTAGTCATTTGGTCAAAGGGACCCCAACTGTCCTGAAAGAGCCGTTTCCGTCTCACTAGACTCAAATGGTAGACCAACCTCAATCATCTGCTTCCTCAGGATCTCAAGTGTTCATGATGAGTACGCCTATTAATGTGGCTACTAGATCCAAAGACTATCAAACTCCTGCTCTAACAGTCGGGAAAGAGAAAGAGGCCACCCCTTCTTCTTTTGCCCTAAGTTTTGGCCCTCTTCATATCGAGCACCTTAACCTTGATTCCGCCATTCGACCACCTTCTCTAGGTGCGCTAAGGAAGTCCTCGTATAATCCCAACGCTCGAACCACTCATCACTATAATATTTTTGAGGATTTGGCTCAGGCGCCATCAGCTATATCTGCTCTTGAGGTACTCCAAAGCTATCCGTCTTAGCGGAATTCATTGTTGTCAGCTATTGGGGGCATTGATCCTATCGATTCCAACTTGATATGTTTTGATCTAGGAAACCAGGTTCCATGATTGCCTCATCAGACAATGAGAAAACCATTCATAGGACCTTCATCGATGAAGGCGCTTCTACCTGCATCATGTCCGTCACTTGCTAGAAGGAAATTGGTTCTCCTACTTTGAACCAGTCCCCTAACACTTTGGAAGCTTTTAACGGGCGCGATTCACGACCCTTCGATGTATTACCCAACCTTGCCATTACTTTGGAGGGCAAGACTGTACACGTCGAGGTGGAGATTGTTGACGCTAATCTCAACTATAATCTTCTACTCGGATGGAGCTGGACCCATGCCATGCATGCTGTAGCCTCCTCCCTATTCCACGTGATTCGTTTTCCCCATCAAGGGAAGATTGTCACAATTGACCAACTTTCCTTCTTTGCCTCTTCCTCCTCGGATGGCAATGTTTCATATGTCAAGCACACTGGTGCTCCTTATGAGAGTGTGGGGGCAGGACTTTTTAAAGATTCTACCTTGATGGGAATTTTTCCACTCCCACATCCTCATGTTGCCTCTGTCAACATGGTCATGGTCAAATCTGATCCTTGGGTCATACCTTCACCATATCTTGTTGATACTTGGGGCGAGGTTATGCCACTTAGTCTTGCCAAAATCAATTATGTGGAAATTGTTTTGGCCTCAAGTTCCGTATCCTCTGTTTTTCCTGTTTCGATGACTTCTCTTGATACGTATTCTCGATCCCCATGGCTTGATGCTTCAGAATCTCCTAATCCCTTACCCAAGACTTTTCTTGCTGACAAGAGTATCATGGAAGTAATGTCTCTCAAGGAACCACCTTGGAACGATACTCATCATCGTTCCTCTTTCCTGCCTCGCTCGAAGTCATGTCTACTAGTCTCAAGGAGTTCTCTTCTTTATTTCCTTCCGGACCACTTCCGACACCGATCCTGACTCATGAAGTATGGCCGGAAGGAAATTTGGGTAATACTGCCCAAACGATGCCAATTGATATTTCTGTCAAGCCTGGTATCGTTGAAAATGTCCATATTGGGGTAACTTGTTCTCCGGATGAGATCAAGATCTATACTCGTCTATTTCAAGAATCTCGTGATGTGTTTGCATGGTCATATGAAGAAATGTTTTGCGATTCCATAACCAAAGAATCCATATTCCAAAGCATTAATGATGATACAAGTTGACAAGATTTGTGGAAAACCTTTCATTTCATGAAATTTTAAATGAATTCAGGGATGGGTTATCAGAATGTCAACTTGATGAAGAATTTTTAAGAGCTGTGTTTCTTATTTTCAAATTAAGAAAATTTTCTCCTGAAATTAAAATATGTGTTCTTGAGTTAGTTGCTGAGAAATATGAAAATGGCATTAAACTTTTGCATTATCAAATTCAGTCATGTAATTTTCGAGATCCTAAAGAATTCTTGGAAAATCTTCCTTCTCCAAAGCAAGAGGAAATCGTACTAGCTTTTGATTTGCAGATTGAGGATGATTATGCTTTCAAGTACAAGACTGAAGAAGTAGTTTCAGGGTTTAATATTGAGGATACAGCTGATCAATTAGTCATTGAAGGCCTAGAATCAAACATCATACATTATGCTTTTGTTGATCCTATAGCAGATTACATGGAGGTTCTTTTCAGCTCAAGTTTTCAAACATGTTTTCTCTATAAGGACCAAATACATCAACAATTTCCATTATATATCACAACTTTGATTATGTGTACCCATCATCAAATTATACTTCTGAGTTTAGTGACAACCAGTCAAGCAGTCCATTTGTTTCTGGTTGCTGCTTGACTGGCTTCAGTGGCATTTTTGTATTATTTAAGTCAGCCTGATTTTCAACAATATAGGGTAGGTAGCAGGGTGCAAATAATCTCAGGACTCTGAGCCTTTTTTTAGTTTCAAATTCAGTTTGCTTCTCAACTTTCAGTTCAGTGTGTAGTTCAATGTTCAATATGCAAAGTGGTTTTGATTTCAGTTTGAGAGTTGGCATAACAGATTGGAGATTTGGGAACAACCCAATGGAGAAGGCATTGATCTATAAACTTAGAGATCTGTGGTTCATGGCGCCTCCAAGGAGACTGCCATCCCTAAGCTGGAGCTGATGTTAGGGTCTTATAATTATAGGAAATATGATGATTCATATATTATTTGTTTCTCTCATGATGAAGCTTTTGGCTTGCTGACTCACCTTGCTTCCTCTCCATTTTTCATCATCCTTTACTTAGCTTCCTGCTTTATCATCCACTTTCCTTGTTAATTCATCTGAATATTACCCCAACATAAGCCGAATACTTGCTTTCAAATCATTAAGAATAGGTTTGTGTGACAAAAAGGTTATATATTGCAAAGTTTCTGGTTTTAAAGCCTTAGATTTAATTGAAATTTGCATAAAAAATAAGCCTGAAATCTTAGCTCCCACTCCATCTCCATGCAACCCGCATTCACAATACCTAAGCCTAGCAAATCTAACACCAAGCACAAGTTGGTAGCCTTGGGCTTATTTTGTCAAAACACAATGTAACTATGGGCTTATATAAACCATCATGAAGAATGTTCCCTTGTGAATGTGGGATAAATCCTATCTATATATATATATATAATCCCTCTTTTTACCCCTTACTTCACACAACCCTATTTTTTATATATATATATATATATATATATATATATATAATCCGTCTTTTTACCCCTTACTTCACAAAACCCTATTAATATAAAAATTTTGGACTTTATATTAATTTCTCCCTGCAAGCCTATGCTACCTCTTCCCTCTGCAAAGTCAACCAATGGCCCACCCCCCACTAAGAATTAAACACCCTTCATTTTTATTTGCGTAGATTTGTAAGAATAAAATTCCATATCCCACGCTAAGCTCATCCAACACTTAACACTCAAAAAACATGCGAGATTAGTGGTTTTCCATCCACCTTTTTGCTACCTGGTAGCCCCATGCTATATGCGTCCTCTAAAAAAACCACCTACCACTTTAAAGTGGTGAGATAAACCATTAACTATTACATGAATATAGGGTGGATTAATTTCAAGTGAAATATAGATATATGAGAACACTGTACCATACTTGACGTAAAACTATATAGCTATAGGCAATATGAGACTAAGGTTGTGAAATGAGATTCAAAGGTAAAATGGTTTTACAGCCACACATGAAATAGAATTCACAGATGCCATGAATTTATCAGAGAAAATAAAAGGGAAAATTTCACATGAAATTAATGTACCGGAGAGCAAAGATAACATTCATGTAAATGCATTTCATGATAGAAGATTAAGGTGAAATCAATTTACAGGTGTAAAATCATGTTGCAGGTGAAAGTAAAAGAGTAAAGTGAAAATACCCTTCCAACCATACAAATAAACACATGGTTTTGCAAATCCATCCAAGTATTCTACAAGGGTAAAAGGAATTTACATAATAAAATGAATTTACAGAGAAGGGAGTAATAGAAAAAAAAACTACACATAGTTTTGTGAATTCATGGAAAGAGAAAAGAAAGCCACAGATTGGAAAGAACACATGTTTTTGTAGAAATTTAATTATAAATTTCATTTAAAATATTTTGGAAATATTATTCAAATATATGTATTATTATATATTTTCCAAAATATTTTGTGACACTAATGGATGATAAAACAACAGGGCAGGGCAGTGGGCAGTCACAGGATCAACCATCAATGAGGGAAGTCTCAGATTATCAAGTCCGAGGATCAACAAGTAGTTGAGTGAATTATTAAGAAAAAGAGAGATATATCTTCCTCTGCCAGTTCATCTGCCAACATAGCCACAAATTTGGGTCCACAACCTACCTACTCCCACTTCCACATAAACAACATTTGCACAACACATTCCACCAGAACTATTAATCTGCAACAATTAGAGCTTTATAGTTCATCTATAGTCTAAAAATGTCGTGTGTTAGAGACAACATTTATTGTAAACAATTTGTAAATTTTGTATAAATACTTATGCTTTTGAAGTATTAGGGGTGGATTGTTTGAGATCAGAAATATTAATGATCTATTGGAGCATTGTAAGTTTCTTTTTAAAATCACTGGAGCATCAATACTAAGCAGACCATTCATAGGATTCTTGTGGCTTAAATATTGGTGATGTTTTTCTTATGTTAAAGTGTTTCATTGTTATCTCTGCACTGTAATCATTTAAATTCCAATGGCAAAACAAAAATGTGATGAATATGATTTACTTTTGAGTACCTTATTTTGGCTGCTTTTGCAATATGTATGTTTTCTATTGAAGGCCACACTAAATAATTCTTGACTACTCTTTAGTTCTGCCTGATTGACTGAATGCCACACTAAATAATTCTTAATTAATATTTAGTTCTGCTGAAGGTTTTCATTGTTCTGCCATCATCCACTTATTATTTTGAAAGATCCAGTAAATATTCGTAATTTTCCCTGAGTTTACTATGTGGAACATTGATGCAACCATCCAGTTTATCTTTTGACTCCATTGCCCAGTAGATTTTAATGAAATTGAGTACAATCAGTCTTCCAAAACCCAAATCAAAACCCAAAACCCAAGTACAATCATAACTAGTCTAAGATTTTCAAGCAACAAAGATAAATTTTATAGAGAGAGTCCTCTCTGGGATTGGAAGGGCTAGATTCCCATCCCGAAGTTGGTTTGATGTTACATTCTTGTGATTTGCCCTACAACCTTCAAATTACAAGGTGATAGCACCTAGCATCGTTATGCATGAAATACCAACTTATCCTCACGTGAAGCATGTTCGCCAACGGCTCCGCCCAGTGCACCCTCGGAAAGTGGCCACTATCAAAGGTGAAGTTGAAAAACGTCTCAAAGCTGGATTCATTTATCCAACCCCTCTCATAGATTGGGTGTCAAATATTGTACCGATGACAGAGAAACAAGGCATGATCCATGTTTGCGTCAATTACCATGATCTTAATCGTTCCTGTTCTAAGGATAACTATCCCACTCCCTTCATTGATCAGATCATTGATGAATGTGTTGGGAGTGAATTTTTTTCCATTCAAAACATCATTCAACCTTACTTGGATGACCTTCCCACTCATTCTTGTAGGCGTCAAGATCACCCTGACCATCTTCGATAGATTTTTCTTCACTATAGACACTACAACATTCGGTTAAACCCACGTAAATGTGTTTTTTGTGTCAAATCCGGACAACTCCTCATCTTTATTGTTTCCAAGGACAGTATTCGCCTTGATTCGCTTAAAGTCGAGGCCATTATTAATTCCCCCCCATATTCATTGCACCAACTCCAGAGCCTGCAAGGAAAAGAAAATTTCCTCCGTCGTTTCATACCCAATTACACTGGGCTAGCTTCAGGATTTACCCAGTTGCTCAAGCAAGGAACGCCCTTTGTCTGGGATGAGGTTGCCCAAAAGTCTTTCGATGACCTCAAGGCTATCCTCGTAAATGATTCTTTGTTGCATCCCCCAGATTGTCATCGCGATTAATTCCTTTATCTAGCTGCAGCCCCTAGCAATATTTTTATGTTATTGGTACAAGACGACGACGAAAGAAATTAATATGTTATCTACTACCTTAGTCGTAATCTCCTCGACACTGAAACACGTTATGCCCATGTCGAGAAGTTGGCTTTGGCTGTCGCATAGGTTGTTCAACACTTTCGACACTATATTCTCTTACGCGCTACTACTGTGTTTTCTGAATGTAACCCCATGACCTACATCCTGACTCGTTAGTTGTTGGGGGAAAGTATTCTAAATGGATTGTCATCTTGTAAGAATTTGATTTGGTGTTGACTACTGCCAAATCTAAGGAATCGCTAGTTTTTTCCGAGTTGATTCACACCCTTCTACGTCTCTCCCCACTAGTGTAGATGAACAACTTCCGAACAAGACTCTCTTCCTGATAAGAACCCTTGACCCATGGTACAGTGATATCAACGTGTATCTCCAGACGTCCACGTTTTGGTCCGCATTGACTAAGGATGATTGTCGACGGATCCAACATCACTCCCAACCCTACCGTATTATTGGAGATACTTTATACCATGTCGGTGTCGATTTAGTTCTTCGTCGATGTCTTACTCTCGAGGAGGGTGAGAAAGTTCTCAATGATTGCCATTCTGGGGCATGTGGTGGTCATATGTCTGGCTATGCTACTGCTCAAAAAATCCTTAGTGCTGGTTATTTATGGTCGTCCATTTTCAAGGATCGCATCCTTGTTGTTCGCAAGTGCCATGAATGCCAAATTTACCAACGTAAGATGCACGCCCCCACCCACTCACCTGCACCCTGTCATTACCGTTGGTCCTTTCGCTAAATGGGGCATTAACTATATGACATGTAACCCTCATTTGGACTGAAGGCATGGTTATACTATCGTTGTTGTGGATTATTTCACCAAATGGGCTGAAGGGTTGCCTACATACTCTGTAGATGGTAAACGACGACTCAATTTCTTTTCAATCATGTTATTTCCAGGTTCGACGTACCTCAATCCATTATCACAGATCATGGCTCCCATTTCCAAGATTACATGATAGCTAAGCTAACCTCTACGTTGCGTTTGCTCCATGATGGCTCAACCCTGTATTACCCTTAGGCCAACGGTCAAGTTGAAGCTGTGAACAAAGTTTTGGTTACTGTTGAGGAGGTAAATCTCCTCTGCGGACAGAGGTGATCCCTACTAGCCCAGACCGGGTCTAGCAACAATCATACAATGCTACAACGCAAGTTCCTAATTGCAAATTAAAGACCAATGATGAAGGCCTACTTGGATTCCAACGCTAGTGCTTGTAGAAGAGGTGACGCTCTTGCTCCTTTGCTTCGGTAGATCACGATCCCCACGATCTCCGTGAATGGACATCTGCACATATAAGAAACGACACAAACACAAACATAAAATCCAACATATGCAACTATATATCAGTCAGAAAGGATATAAGTCATCATCATTACAAATAACAATAAGAGTGGAACCATAATCAATAGTCGTTTATTAATAATAATCAAAGAAGAATACAACCATAGTTCTGACGCTAGATTCTCCTTTGGCTGGGTAGTTAGCAGCACATGTCTTGCAAATCTTGTTGGGAATAGGAACAAGCCTCTCTCTCTTTGGTTATTGGACAAGAATATCCTTACTTGGATTTGGCCTTATGGGAATGAAGAAGGCTCTTGCAGCATGAAGCTCTTGGAAACTTGACAATTCTCAATCTTTGGAACTAGCTTGCCAAGGAAAATGGACAAGATTTTATAGATGGAGGATGGGGAGTACGGATCATCCACAATAATCATGGGATTGGCTTTATCACCAAGGAAGCTTCCATGAGAGGTGGCAAACCACTTCCTCTCTATGGAAATCCGTGGCCAAACCACCCAACTCAAGATAGATTTAGTCCAGGAATTGGTTAGGATGAATCTTTCACCGTTTGTTTGTTAAAAAACACCACTGATTATGGTTGGCGCGAGTGTGACTCTGTGACAGAGCGCCAACTGGCGCGCCCTCTTTGGAGGATTTCCCCCATTGGCATGAGGGCTGCACTATGGAACCACGCTAATGGAAAAAGGGCTATTTTTAGGGGTTTTTAGCAGGAGATGTCTTCAGGGCAAATGAAGCTCATGTTCAGGGGAATGCAATGCAAGTGTTTGCAGGTCATGTCACTTCTCATAGGTCCCGGAATGAGTCCTCCAAGATGCGGGAGAGGGGTAACAGGGACGGTGACAAATTGTTGTGTAACAGATGCCCCCTGAAGCATGAGGCCCGAGAGAGAGAGAGGGGTGAAATGCTTTACAAGAACATGTCCAACCGAAAACATTGCTGTCGGAAAACCTGCGTGGAGAAGTACAACTGATATCTCAAGTACATGATATATGTGGTATGGGCGCATCCATCCAGAGCAGAGTACATAAGAATCTAGATCCAAGGTATGGACGCAACCATCCAGTGAGGATCGATAAATAGACTCAGGCATGGTTGTAGCCATCCAGTGAATGAGTCATGTAATAATCATAATAATCCACAAAATTGCAACTTGGATCCCAACAGACAAAATCCAGGGTCTTACTCTCCATCTCGACCCGAGCAAAGTACAAGTTCAAGCATGCGAATATAGGAGTTGAAGTCGAACATGCAGGAACATCGTCTGATTACCAGCCAATGATGAAAGCTGTTAATAGACGCGAGAGGTACCACCAATAATGACAATGGCCCTCAAGGTACTATAGGTACAATCTACGGCGTGTGAATCAGTGAGCTGGTGTCGAACACCCGTAGAATCATTCGATCGGAGGCCAATGATGAAAACCTCGCGTCGAACGCGAAGAACCTGCCATTGAGGCATGCAGGCTCCAAGGCACCTGAAGGGAGTCTCTAGGACAACTTCCTAGATAATGAGCTGAAGTCGATAGGAATCGACCTTGATCGAAGGTGGGCCATAGTGTTTCCCACATCATCGACGCGAGACAGAGGAGGATAGTATTTTTTGTGAATTAGGGTTATGTGAGATATCAGAGGGAGGTTGATTATTTCGCAGAGGTCAACTTCTCTTGAACATATTGGTGACACGACAGTGGACTTGGCAGTATTTGACATCAAATGATTAGAGGTCATGGTGACAAGGCAACGAGCATATGAGAGGATAACGGGATCACACAAACCCACGGAAGCAAGTGAAAAAATGAGATGGGATGTCCCCACCCAGAAAGTGCAATGTTCAAGAGCAACATACTGCCGACACGACAATGATTCTGGTTCTATTTTCCCCACCATTTCTGGCGAGTACCCCAGTTATTTTTATGAATAAGCTTGACGGGGATAGCATATGCTTATAAAGTGTCATTTCGATGGAATCCGATGTCATCAAGTTTTAACAAGGCTGACAAAGGAAGAATTCGGCGTCTTCTCATATTTAGAGAGTTTGAAAAGACAGCGGAAAAGTAAACTCTAGGGGTGTCCTTTTTCGTAAAGTTGTGTCTCTCGAGCCTGAAAAAGTATAAAACAATGCTCGAAAGAACCGCCCGACCATTACGATCGAGGAGTACTTTTCATGATTAGTGATTTCGACCTGAAAAAGTAGAAAAGCGACCGAAACCACATCGTTTCGTAACTGTTAACGAGCCTGAAACGACAAGGGCCCGGCAATCTTTTCGTCTTTACACGGTCGAAAAGAGTTTAAAGACGACCACCTCTTATTTACGTTTAGCAAGTTGAGAGGAATAACTCAGAATTCTTGTCATGTTTAGAGAGTCAGAAAAGAGCATAAAGGTGACTCCATAATGACTGTTTTGTGTATTTACCGAGTTTGAAAAAGTATAAAATACAACTCGTTTCACCATCTAAGTCGCATAAAAACCTGTCGCTGCATAAAAACAAGTGTAAAACCCATTTTTGACAAAAATATATTAAAATATTCATAAAAAATAACTTTTAAAACCTATTTGGAGTTAAAAAGTTATAAATATGCCAAAATGGTAAGAACAAAATTACTTTTTACTTTTACCTCATTGGAGAGCAGCGGTGGTGCTTTTGGTGTGTGATCTTCGGGTGGCGATTGTGACAGATCCGTGTGACCATTTGGAGCATCGTCATTTCCAGGTAAGAGGCGCTTCCTCATTATCCATTTTAGTCCATTTTTTAAATAGTTTTGCTTACTCCTTCGATCTGTGGAGGGAAATTGAAAAACTAGGGCCGCACCCATTGGCGCGGGTATGGGGCACGGACCCACACCAATGGGCCTTTTTACTTCAAAGGCCCGCGCCAATGGGCGCCACTATTTTAAAAATAGTCGTGCCAACGGCCGAGCGCGTTTTGTTTTCAAATTTCAACATTTTTAAATGATTTGAATCCATTTCCTAGCTTACCAGAGATCTAATTAATGTTTTTTGATCATGTGGATGCAGGGAAACGAACAAAATGGTGGTTCAATGGAAAGAAAGGGAGCATGATAGAGTGGATGAATTGGCCATGGAAGACGAAGGTTGCTTGGAGGCCCTAAGGAATTGCAGGCTGAAAAAATTCTTCCTGACGCCTTACTTACGAGCTCAACCTGAGCTCTTACAGTACTTGATTAATCTATGGGACGAACAGGAGCAAGTGTTCCGAATACGAGATCAAGTGTTGGAACTGGATGTATCTGACATCTACTTCATCATGGGACTGTCATGCAGAGGGCTAGTGCCCATATTGACAGGGAGCAGGCCATCTGGTGAGAAGATGGGTGAGGTGATGGAACGGGTGTGCCTAGGGGCACAATTTGGATACGAGAGTGCAAAGGTGGATATTTCCACCATTCGGGATCTAACACTCAAAGCGGTGTTATTTACCATCACACGAGCTGCGCGGGCAGAGGACCCCACGAGGCAACAAAAAACCAACTCATATTGGCCACAGAGTGTTTGAATCCCACTATATTTGATTGGGCCACAATAGTGACTGCAAACATGAAGAGACAACTTACAAAAAGTAAGCGAGGCAAACTGCAGTGGTTTGGCTATGGTTCGATTCTGGTAACATTCATTCTGGAATGGTTACCAATCTTTCAGGGCCAAGGGGCCATTGTACCTGATCCGATGCTGCGAGAGTCGAGAATGGCTCGCTGGGTGGCACTGATGCCTAGAGTGGGAGGAGGCCAACAGATGTCTTGGAGGCCAGAGTTCCTTGGGTGGCTCCGTCGCCAGCTGATCATGGTCGAGGATTGGCCGTATGTAGGGACTGACTTCACAGGTGACCCGGATCTCCCATTGCCAGAGGGAGATGAGTGGGATGAGGAGCTGGGTATGACCCCTTTTTGATTTTATTTGCTATGTTTTTTGTTTTGTTTTGTTAATACGTGTTTTTTCTAACAACAGTTATATGTGTATGCAGACGTTGGCCCAGAGCGACCAGCCGACATGTCTCTTATCTCGCGGAGAAACCAGCCTACAACAAACCCTGAGGAAGAGGGTGCCGAGGGGGGATAACTGATCCGGAACGTTGAGGGTATTGCTTGAGGGATTCCGGATTATGCTCGGCTAGCGGATGTCCCACTAGCGTATCAGAGACATACGGTGGGAGTGCCAGTCGCATCCACCGTCTCTTGAGACGCCTAGTGCGCGCAGTGATGTGCTATCAAGAGCACCACAAGGATTAGACATCTAGGCTTTATTTCCATGCATATTTTTTGAGAGACATGTCGTCTCCGGATGTACTAAGACGAACATGTATTATTTTTTGACCTATGTGATGCACGCTGTGCAAACATTTAGACACACACACACACACACACACATATATATATGCTTATGTTTTATTGTGTTTTTATGCTTCTTTTGCTATTTTAATTACATGTTATGCAAATGTCTGTCTAATACATAATTGGCTAATGCATGAGTTAACGTATTAAATCGTCTTGGAATATGTTGATATGTGATGAAATCAATATCCCTTTTTAACAACTTAACACGTAGATATAACCTTAGAATCTAATGTACTCTGATGGAATATCGCCCATTGAGCTGTTGGATGACAAGTTGAGAATCCAGGTTCACAATCAATGTTCGAATACCGAGATTGATCGCCTCGGCCAGTAACTTAATAACAACACTATACTCAACAACATTGTTCGTGGTACAACCTAGACAAACCCCTTGGAGGTCTACTAGCTCACCATGAGGATCGTAGATCACCCATGCCGCAGAAGACAGGTTGCGTGTACTACAGGAGGCACCATCGGTGAAACCAACATAAGGTAAACCAGACATCTGTACAAGAAGCAAAAGGACACGATAAGTGGTAATCACGCTGACACACCAAGCCAAAACATGAAAACATGCACACACAACACACTTGCTAAAGCACACGTATGTACAAAATAGAGTGCCTGGAATTCACGCATAATACTTTTTCAAGTAAAGCCCATTCCGGGGCTTATCCAGAGGATTCCCTTCATAGTCAATTAGCTCATAGGCCCCTTTTTGCAGAACTCTCTTTACAATGTAAGGCCCGTGCCACATGGGTTCGAATTTGCCTGCCCCCATCTTATCATTGGCTTGATCGTAGAGCAGGACTAAATCTCCCTCAACAAAAGAATGAGGATGTACCGTGTGATCGAAGTGAGTTTTCACTCTCTTCTTTAGTGCTTCGATAGCTAGAGAGGCTAGTTGACGAGTCTCGTCTAGGTGCTCCAGGTAAAGAAGGCATTCCTCTACCGGAGTAGTGTCAGGGAGTAATTCGACGGTTAATTTTAAAGAAGGGATCTCGCACTCGATGGGAAGGGTAGCCTCTAGTCCATAAACCAATTGGAAAGGAGTGAAATCGGTGGCATCCTTCACAGAGGTTCGGTAGGCCCACAAGGCAGAGAACAACATCAGGTGCCAGTTGGACTTGTGCATGCCAATGGTTCGTTGAAGCATCGTAACTAAAACCTTGTTGACGACTTCTATTTGGCTGTTGGCCTGAGGATAGTATGGAGTCGAAATATCATGCCGTAGGCCCAACTGTGCTATAATCTCAGTCATCATATGATTATGGAAATGCTTGCCGCGATCAGTGACGATGGCTTGAGAGACTCCGAACCGTGAGATAACATGATTAAATAAGAACCGCGCCGCGGTGTGACCGTCTTCACATAATGTGGGCATCGCCTCGGCACATTTTTTGAACTAATCAATGAAAACGATGATATACCCATGCCCCCGGCTGAGCGAGGGTTACAGGTCATATAATCAATGCCCCATTTTGCAAAAGGGCCAACAGTAACAACGGGGTGTAGTGGAGCGGGAGGCGCACGCATCTTCTGTTGGTAAATTTGGCACTCGTGACAAGAGCGGACAGCAAGAATGCAGTCCTTAAAGATGAAGGGCCAAAAGTAACCAGCGCAGAGGATTTTCTACGCAGTAGCATATCTGGACATGTGATCACCACAGGTACTAGAATGGCAGTCATGTAAAACTCTCGGCTTCCTCGAGTGTTAAACATCGACGGAGAATAGAGTCAACGCTGAGACGGCACAAGGTGTCCCCAACAATGCGATATGGTTGAGATTGATGGTGAATTCGTCGTCGAGCATCTTTAGATGTCTTGGGACGAAAAGAGGATGTCTGTAAATAGACAATGATATCCCTGTACCAGGGATCGAGGGTGCTGATTAAGACCAGGGTTTCGTTCGGAATATGGTCCTCTAACCGAGAGGGCGTGGTAAGAGATGGCAAAGAGCACAACAATTCAACAAAGACAAGGGATTTCTTGGACTTGGCAGTAGTGAATTCCAAGTCAAACTCTTGGAGGATAATAATCCACTTCGAGTACTTCCCCCCAGCAGCTGACGCGACAGGATGTACGTCATTGGGTTGCAATCAGAAATCACAGTTGTAGTACGCAACAAGATATAATGGCGGAAACGTTGGACGGCACAAACGACAGCCAATGCCAACTTCTCAATGTGAGCGTATCGAGATTTTGTATCTAATAAATTGTGGCTGAGATAATAAATGACGTGCTCAGTGTCATCATCATCATCTTGAACGAGAACCATGCCAATAGTGGTATCGGCAGCGGCCAGATACAAAGTGTAATCACGATGGTAATTAAGAGGACACAACAAAGGGGCGGAAACAAGGAGAGCCTTGAGGTGCTCGAAGGACTGAAGCGTCGCAAAAAATTTGCTTTGCTCTGCAAGCTCTGCAATTGCTGCAAAGAAGCAGGCGGAGGAAGATTTAGAATGGGCTCGACTTTAAGGGTGTCCAGACGGATGCCCTCTCGAGAGACGATGAACCCGAGAAGTTAGCCAGACTCTACGCATAAGAGTATGTGGGTTGAGCTGAATACGGTAGTGTTAACAACAGAGAAAGATTTCGCGAAGATAAGCGTGATGGTCTTTACGCTTAGCTGAATGAGCTGGTAGATCATCTAGGTAGGGTTGCACGATGTGTTGAATATCATGGAATGCATAGGACATCGTGCGTTGGAAGGTAGCACCAACATTATTCAAACTAAAAGGGAGCTTTTTGTAGGCGAAAGTGCCCCACGGACAGATAAAGGCAGTTTTGTGCTGATCGGCTAGCGCAATATTGATCTAGTTATAACCAGAGAAACCGTCCATAAACGAGTATATTTCACTTCCGCCACAATCATCAATGAGTTGGTCAATGAAGGGTGTGGGGTAGTTATCCTTCGGAAAGGCTCGATTAATATCACAGTAATCAACACAGACCCTGATGGTACCCTGCTTTTTATTCACAGGGATGATATTGGAAACCCAATCTGTGAGTGGGACGGGGTAGATAAAACCAGCCTTGTGAATCTTTTTGACTTCTGCTTTAATGGCCGCAGCCTTTTGAGGGTGCACAGGGTGTAAACGCTGTCAGACAGGCTTAGCTCCCGGATACGTGGGTATCTCATGCACCACGATACTTGGGTTGATGCCGGGTATTTCTTCATAAGACCAAGAAAACACGTCACAAAATTCACAAAAAAGACCAGTATAAAGTTGAATTTCCTCAGGAGTACAAGTTACTCCAACATGGATATGCTCGACAATCCCTGGATTAACAGAGATGTCGATCGATTGGGTTTGTGTGATGTTTCCCATGTGCCCTTCAGAGGACACTTGATATACTTGGATCAGTTTCTAAAGGGGTTGTGCGGGCAGACAACGAGCAAACCGCTCGAGACAAGCAAGCATTTCCTGATGGGTAGGGAGGAACGAGGAACGATGGTGAAGATTGGACCAAGGGGGTTCCCCGAGAGACATAGTCTCTACAATGGCTTCATCAGAGGGAAATGTTTCCTTTAAAGGATCCGAAGAAGCATAGTCTCCAAGCCAAGGGGAATGAGAATATGAGTCAAGAGCTCTGCTCCAAGAAGCAGATTCAGGAGTAGGAGCTGATACATAAACGATCTTGACGTAGTTGAGCTCGGCAAGACTCAACGGCATCTCATTGCCCCATGATTCTATCTGGTCAATGGGGGGAAGAACCCAAGGATCAAAACAAACAGAAATCATATTGATAGGAGCGACGTTTAGAGGTGGGAGTGAAAAGACACCCATGAGGGCAGGGTATTTAAAGAGCCCAACTCCCACACTCTCTAATGGAATGGAGGTATGCTCCACAAAAGGCACGTTGCCTTCGGAAGAGGAGGTGAAGAAAGAGAGCTGGTCTACTGTGACAATCTTCCCCTGATGAGGGAAACGAATGACACGAAATAGAGATGAAGCCACAGCCCGCATGGCATATGTCCAGCTTCGGCCCAAAAGGAGGTTGTAAGTTAGATTAGCATCAACGACTTCAACTTCCACTTCGACAGTCTTCCCTTCCAAAGTAATAGGTAAGCGTTGGAGGATACCATAAGGGTGAGACTCTCTCCCATCAAAGGCTTCCAAAGTTGTAGAAGACTGACTCAAGGTTGGAGAACCAATAGCCTTCCAACAAGCAATAAACATAATGCAAGTTGAAGCACCTTCATCAGTAACTGTACGATGAATCATTTTGGAATTGATGGTGACCTGGATAAGGAAGGAAATCTGGTGAGGCAGTCTCGGTACATGGCTCTCGAGATCAAAAGTGATCAAATCCAAGTCGGCTGGGTCGATGCCACCGATGGCTAATAGCAAGGACTTCCTCTGGGGGGGGGAGCTCTAGAGAACCTCTAGAGCAGACATAGCTGACGGAGCCTGAGCTAAGTCCTCAACGATGCTGTAGTGCTGGGCAGCACGAGCATTAGGGTTGTAAGAAGATCTCCGGAGTACACCTTTAGGAGGGGGTAGAATAGGGGCCTTAGTGCTAGGTCTCTCAATATGGAGCGGACCAGAATTGGGCAGAGGAGCGCTTGAGGGAACGTTAGGCTCTTTCTCATCAGGTGACGGATATTCTTTTGCTCGAGTAGTAATGTGAACGGGAATTGTTCCAGCCATGAACACTTGAGAACCAAAGGGAGAAGAGGATTGGATGGGTCAACCACCATTTACATTTGTTGCGAGGCGAAAGGTTCTTTCAGCACCGCAGGAGTCCCAAGAGTACCTTTCAACAAACGACTAACTTCAGACCGCCTTAGGCAGTCTTTGGTGTAGTGATCCTCATTACAGATAAGACAAGGATACTTGGGTTTGTGTTTGGCTCCTTCCTTGGGTGGAGGTTAAGGGAATCCTGCTTAGGTTGAACAACTTTATTTTTCCCTTTTTCCCTTCTTTTTTCCTTTCGAAGCTTTATCCGCTGTGGTGGACTGGACGGCGTTAACCTCAGAAGTATTATCAAAATTAGACATAGCCTGAGAAGTGTTTTCGTTCGAAGCATTCAACTTTTGCTTCTCTGGGTTCGCGGAAGATTTCTTAGAGGACGGATTTATAGATCCAATGACACCGTCAATAGATGGCTTTGGCGGAGTTTTGGATGTTTCGGGCCTCGGGGCATCAGGTAAATAATCATATAGGGTACCAGACTAGGAATAAACCAAGTCAAGGTACTGAGCACGCGTAATAGCCTGCTCTTCAGTTACACATGCCCCCATAGTGATGTACCGTGCGATCGCAGGGACAAAGGAGGTTGTAAACCAATCGGTCAGGGGCTGATCAGGAATCCAAAACTTAATCAAACGACGACGCCGTCTCCATTCATGTATATGATCAGAGATGTGTGTGGCCGTGTCCAGTTTAAGAGACGTGAGGAGATGCGTTCCCGTCTCATACCGAACTGGCAACTGAAAATGAGTTAAAAATGCCATTGCCAACGAGTTAAAATCTTGAAAGGATCTGCGGGCTAGCTCAATATACCACTTAGCAGCAGAGCCAGTGAGAGTCCTTTGAAAAAGGCGGAGCTGGACTGAATCGTCAAGCCACAAATTCGTCGAACACCAGAGACGATAAGTCATAATGTGGGCTTGGGGGTCTTCTCCAGCTTTGCCATCGAACTTGGGACAATCAACAGGAATCTTGGTTGGAATTGGTGGCTAGAATGGATTGTGAAGGATAGGATTATTAGTCAATTTGGACACATCTGGCAGTTCCAATGTTGCTAAGAAGGGTAACTAAGGATTGAAGGACATCTGTGGCTGCGAGTAAGGGGTAGCACCAGGGTTCCAACCAGTTGTTGGTTGCCCCCATTGATTTTGTCTGGATGGACCTGGCCCATAGGGTTTCTGTCCGTAGGGATTTTGTCCATAGGGGTTATAGCCATAACTGGACGGCTGACCCTGGATTTTCCCCCCAGCACCCCATTGATTACCAACTTGACCTGCAGGAGCAACATACTGTTGCTGGTAATTCTGATAAGGAGTCACCTACATTTGTTGATAATTTTGGTACGGGGCAAACTAAGCTTGCCCCTGGGATTGTTGGAAACTATAAGGTTGCTAGGCTCCATACTGAGCCTGGGGACCAGGCTGCGCTTGGTAAGGAGGTTGAGATTGAAATCAACTTGCATTTGAAGACCAGCTTGGGTCTGGGGCCCAACCTGGGGTTGGAAACCGGGTGGAGCTTGAGAAGCAACAACCATTTGCATGCCCGGTTGAGTAGTCCCATAAAGATGTCCTTGAGAGGATTGAGGTTGAGCCACCTGGCCAGAAGGTTTCCCTGGTTGAGCTTAGGATTGACCCACCTGCCTAGAAGGATGAGCTTGCTGGGTGTTGGGTTGTCCTTGCACAACCAAGGGTTGTCCTGATGGACCAGATGGCTGAGTGGACTGGATAGTTGGTTGGCCTGATTGAACTTGAGGTTGACCAACTTGTCCAGACGGTTGACCAGACTGGACAGTGGGTTGGCCTTATTGTACGTAAGGCTGACCACCCTGCCCAGAAGGGTATCCCTGCTGGGCCCCAGGTTGTCCTTGTTGCATATAAGGTTGCCCTAGATTTCTAGAGGGTTGACCAAAAGGGTATCCCTGCTGGACCCCAGGTTGTCCTTGTTGCATATAAGGTTGTCCTGGATTTCCAGAGGGTTGCCCAAGATAAGTAAAAGATGGACCACCATAGGCCGAAGGTTGCCCCTGAAAGGGTTGTCCTTGTGGGCCTCTAGGTTGCCCTGGATAAGATTTCCAGTAATACTGCTGCCCATAAGAAGGCTGTGTGTAAGATGACTGACCTTGATAAGGTGGTCCTTGATCTGAAAGGGGTGCTTGGCCACCACCGTAACGAGTGGTACCCCAAGCAACATTTAACGGGACTGAGACCTCAACCGCAGGCTGAGATGGCAAGGATCCAATATAAAGATGATGCCCTATGGGATCATAGTAATGAACTGGACCTTGTGAGCCCGGATTCTAGATGGCCTGCAAATACTGATCGTATGCCTCCCTACTGGAACGGAACCAGAAGAATGTGGGGCACTAAGTGTAGGATCGACAACTCCGGATGTAGGTACCGACTGGCCACTATTTACCGAACCGTGGGATGGACCAGCAATAGTGGTCATAATCGAGGATGCCGTAACGACACTAACAACATGCGCTGAAGAAGCTACACATACAGTTGGAATAGTCGGGACTGAAGTGACAGATGTATTGTGAATTTGAGGAATAAAAGATCCTGAAGTGGGAGTGATGTTGCGATCCCACATGGTACCCGAGGAGGAGTTCCTAGAACCCATAACATCCCTTAAAGCACTATAACATAAGGGCAATGTGACACCAAGAGGGGTGACACTGAAGGGTGGGGTTTTGATCGAGATAGGAGTTTCAACACTTGTCACAACAGATGCTTCACTCGTGATGGGGGATGTGTCATCCATATCAGAGGAAGACATTGGGACCGAAACACCAGTAGGAGTAAAAGGAGTATCCTCTTCGGAAGGCTCCCAAACAGGGTTCCAATGGATATTGTCAAAATCATCTTCTGGAGCGCGGGAGTTCAGCGGTTGGATACTCAGAATAACAGGGAGAGTACCACTACCAACCGGTGTCTCAGGAGCAGCAGAAAGAGACCCTTGGTCACTTGGAACGAGAGACGGGATCGATGATTCCGCCAGGATGATTTGATTCAAAGATACTAGGAAAACTAACGAGAAAGGACCCTACTCAAACTAACACAAACAAGATCTAACAGGGTAAATGTGAATGTGGCCGAATAAATTTTAAGACACAAGGACATAACTTGACCTTTTCATCTTTAAAGTGTCGAGAAAAGGACAAAAGATGACTGTAGTCGCCTTCGAATGTTTAATGAGACCGAAGTGACAAATGCTCAAATGAGCCTTTTCTTTTAGGGATTCAGAAAAGGATCAAAAGTGACTGCTCTGGAGAACTAGGCAAAAGGTTTACCAGACAATCCGTAAAACTACATATACACCTTGGCAATCATATAAAAACCAAGGACTTTCCCTACGACACTCAATCTTCCCGAATGCTGAGTTCGGTGCGTTACGGGTCGTAAGGCGGTAGACACAACTTCCTATGGATAAAGGATGATAACCTAGTGGGGTCTCCCCATATACTTGACAGTACGTGGGAGCACAATTCCGTACTAGACCACTATTGAGTCACAGAAAGAGGAATCACCCAACCTTGAGTGGAAACAAAAGTGACTAGGTTTAACGACGCTGGAGCACGTCTCTAGCCTAGACCTCTAAACAGTGTACGTTATGTTCCAATGTGTTGTTAGATTCATTCAATTCATTTTAAAGTTGATCTTGAATTATGTTTCTGTTTTCAGGCCTTACCGTATGTAATGTATCAAAATTTCCTAAATGCAAACTATATTCCTCAATATATCATTTCATTCAATGAATGCTAACTACGAGAGAGTTGAGAACTTTCACACAAACGAAATGACCACAAAACAACCAACAATATCTCTAATGCAGCTAATGGAAATTAAAAAACTTTTCTTCAAAGTCACTAATCACTAATAACAACGATAAGCTCCAATTCACACTAACTAATCGAAAGCAAAATAGATTTGTTTTCTTTTTAATGTTTATGGCAAGATGCACTAAACAAACTTTGAGAAATGAATAACAAGAAAATTCCACTTAATGCAAGCACAATCATATCCCTAAACCACAAAGCAATCCTTCGAAAAATGAGAAAAGTCCCAAAGACACGAATGAGCCATGTAATCTAGGCCCAAAGTGAAACAAAGCGGAGTTCAAGTGAAAAAGAGGTAGGTCACTCAAACAATGCAAATGAAATGATTAAAAACCACTAAATGAGTGCAAGGGAGCGATCAGAAAGTCGACTGGACCAATAGAAGACCAAAAACACCTAAGGAAGGCTCGACACACAAAGCCACTAGATGCCGTAGGGCTAAAAAGTGAAATCAATAGAAAATGGCAAACACCCAAAGGGTAAAGGTTAAAGCCAGTCAAACAAGACTCCAACACACTCAAGCAGTCGAAAAAAGGTACCCAGAACAAAGACCAAGCTCAGGAGGCTCAAAACCAAGCAAACTTTAAAAGTTCCCAGGCCTGGCGCGACTGTCAGGCTGCAACTAGTGCCTTTTAAGGATTGGCGCTGGTTGTAAATGAGCAACTAGTGCCAATTGGCACGACTGTTACACTATAAAAGTGTGCCAGTCAAGTTTGCTATGAAAAAATAAAAAATAAGCAATCCAAAGCTAGGCCAACAATAACCAGGTAAACCAAGAGACGAGGAACAACAAAATAACTCAACCCAGAAGGCTAACCAAGCAGGTAAAAACCAAGAAACAACCAAAAAGGCAAGACAAGCTCCCCAACGGAGTCACCAAATTGTTGAGGAGGTAAATCCCCTCTGCGGACAGAGGTGATCCCTACTAGCCCAGACCGGGTCTAGCAACAATCATACAACGCTACAACGCAAGTTCCTAATTGCAAATTAAAGACCAATGATGAAGGCCTACTTGGATTCCAACGCTAGTGCTTGTAGAAGAGGTGACGCTCCCGCTCCTTTGCTTCGGTAGATCACGATCCCCACGATCTCCGTGAATGGACATCTGCACATACAAGAAACGACACAAACACAAACATAAAATCCAACATATGCAACTATATATCAGTCAGAAAGGATATAAGCCATCATCATTACAAACAACAATAAGAGTGGAACCATAATCAATAGTCGTTTATTAATAATAATCAAAGAAGAATACAACCATAGTTCTGACGCTAGATTCTCCTTTGGCTGGGTAGTTAGCAGCACATGTCTTGCAAATCTTGTTGGGAATAGGAACAAGCCTCTCTCTCTTTGGTTATTGGACAAGAATCTCCTTACTTGGATTTGGCCTTATGGGAATGAAGAGGGCTCTTGCAGCGTGAAGCTCTTGGAAACTTGCCAATTCTCAATCTCTGGAACTAGCTTACCAAGGAAAATGGACAAGCTTTTATAGATGGAGGATGGGGAGTTGGGATCATCCACAATAATCATGGGATTGGCTTTATCACCAAGGAAGCTTCCATGAGAGGTGGCAAACCACTTCCTCTCTATGGAAATCCGTGACCAAACCACCCAACTCAAGATAGATTCAGTCCAGGAATTGGTTAGGATGAATCTTCCGCCATTTGTTTGTTAAAAAACACCACTGATTATGGTTGGTACGAGTGCGACTCTGTGACAGAGCGCCAACTGGCACACCCTCTTTGGAGGATTTCCCCCATTGGCGCAAGGGCTGCACTATGGAACCGCGCCAATGGAAAAAGGGCTATTTTTAGGGGTTTTTAGCAGGAGATGTCTTCAAGGAAAATGAAGCTCATGTTCAGGGGAATGCAATGCAAGTGTTTGCAGGTCATGTCACTTCTCATAGGTCTCGGAATGAGTCCTCCAAGATGCGGGAGAGGGGTAACAGGGACGGTGACAAATTGCTGTGTAACAGTTACAATGCTTCAACGTAGCATTGGGATGCACAAGTCCAATTGGCATCTCATGATCTTTTCAGATCTGTGGGCTTACCGAACCTCGACCAAGGATGAAACTAGTTTCACACCATTCCGACTCGTCTACAGTCTGGAAGCAACATTACTGATTGAATGCGAAATTCCTTCACTCAAGCTAGTAGTCAAGCTTCTCCCTGAAACCTCAGCTCAAGAAGAGCGCCTCTTCTATTTAGAACAACTAGATGAGACTTGTCATCTCACTACTTTGATCACCGAAGCACAAAAGAAGTGAGTCGAGCCCCATTTCGATCGGTTGGTCTCCTTCTGCACATTCTTCGAGGGTGATTTGGTTTTACTATACGATCAAGGCAATGATAAGTTGGGGGCAGGTAAGTTTTAACCGATGTGGCATGGGCCTTACATTGTTAACTGAGTGTTGCAAAAAGGGGCATATGAGTTAATTGATTACGAAGTCAATCCTTTGGACAAGCCCTGAAATGGGCTTTATCTCAAAAAGTACTATGCTTAGGTCATCTTGCATGATTATTGTGTACATTAGTGTGTCATTCATTTTTGTGCAGTGTGGTTTAGTGTGTTAGTTTTCAAACAACTTTCCTATTTACTATGTTTTTCCCTGCTTTGCAGATGTCTGTGACTCCCCACATCGGTTTTGCTGATGGTGCTTTCCGTAGTACCTAGAATCTATCCATTGCGGCATGGGTCATTTATGACCCTCATGGTGAGTTGATTGATCTTCAAGGTATTCGTTTAGGTTGCACAAATAATAACATTACTGAATACAACACAATCATCAAATTGTTGTCAGAAGCCGTCACTCTTGACATTCGGGAATTGGTTGTCAACCTAGATTCACAGCTTGTTGTCCTTCAACTCAACGTGCAATATTCTGTTAGAAACCCTCAGATATTGAGAATGTATCTACGTATTCATCTACTGGAAAGAAATTTTGGTTACATTACATATCATCATATTCCTAGACGCATGAATACTTTGACAGGTCCATTAGCTAATTATGTGTTGGATAGACATTTATGAAACACGTGAAAAACTAAAACAAATCATTTGTACCATAGTAAGCAAGAAAACACAATATCTATATCTATATATATATATATATATAATATATATATATATATATATAATATATATATATATATGGTGGTAATTTTTGATACAAAAAACCCAAAAAAATAATATGCGTGTTCAAATAACATTGGCAGCTCGCAGGCCTCATATATCCGTCGCATGTAGGCCTCAAAAATATAAATATTGGACCTAGGAACTAATCAGCACAGTCATTGTGGTAACATGAAATTGCTCGTGCAACATGAGTTAATAATCGGCGGATCCGGTCTAATACCCCCATCGTATGCCTCTGGTACTGGCACGAGATGTCTCCCAAGCGAGCATACTCTGGGATACCACGAGTCAACCCCTCAAGGTTCCTTGTGATCTCCTCCTTGTTGTCACTCCCCTCCTGATAAGGAGCAACATCAAACTAGCGAGCGACACGCATGGCTATCATGGATATCCCGATGAGACGCTCTGGTCCAACATCTGCATTGATAAAACAAAATGTTATAAACACACACACACACACACACACACACATATATATATAATTAAAATAATTAAAAATAAAAAATGATTTTTTACCTTCATCATCGAAATCCTCCCCATCTGGAAGTGGCATGTCCGAATATCCATGAAATTCGGTACCGCTGTATGGCCAATCCTCCACTACAATAAACTATCGGTGTAGCCATGAAAATAAGGTGGGCATGTAGGACATATGCTACCCCCCAATGATCCTAGGCATCAAACGACTCCAACAAACCATCCGTGGGTCTCGCGGCATCGATAGATCTACCTCAATCAACTGGTATTGGAACAACGAAACCTGTTCTAAGAAAAAGGTCACTAGTATAGATCTGAAGCAAAAATTGCTTCAGATTCCTTGCCTTAGCTTTTGCCAGTTGGCGTTTCATGTTGATCTTCATGGCTTCCACCCAATTGAAGATCGACGGTGCTGTATAGTCGATAGCATATAAAAATTTTGACTTGTTAGTCTCGTGCTCTACTTGGGGACTAGCTACTCTGTTGATAGTCAACAATAGCACTCTTAGTGTCAGATCTCGCACAATGGGAATCTCAATCTTGCCTCTATTAGATTTGAGGGCTTCTGGGCAATGTTCTGAAAGTAGCATGGATATGCTTGCCACAATCAGTCGTGACCCATAAAGGTTGATTGGTTCCCCTCTTCGGGACATTCCTATGATGAAATAGATGTCTGAAGTTACTAACTCCAACTCCTGGTCACTAATGATGAATATTTCCCAATTTATGTCCCACACACTAATCAAGTATTGAAGTAGCTCAGGTTGAGCCCACATCCCTGGTGTGAGAAAGAACTTGAGGATCCCATAGTTCCTTAAGGCATTCAAGCAATTTGGATCATTCATTGCTTGAGTGTCCAAATCTTCGTGCTTGTGTTCTTTCCAGTCTACCATTTTTGACGATTCTTTCCTGCAAAAACCATCTATTCAAGTCAATAATCATTTTAGCAAGTAAAATCTGAATTGAAACGGTGGATTTGAGAGGAAAATGGTTTTTCCCTTGTTCATGGTGCTGACGCACCTGTTTTAAAAATAATTGCACCGACGATGCGGTTGGGTGTTTTAACAACCCTCGATTGGCGCGATTCCGTGCCCAAAAATTGCACCAATAGAGGGTAATTTTTTTTGCCAAAACCTCCCTTAGAAATCCAAAAAATGGATAAAAACAAGAATAAATAGTATGGAAATGGAGCTTAGGGAATTGGTTCTTACCTGCAACTGGCGGCTCAGCGAATGACCTCCCGGATCTCCCGCAATCTGATCTAGAAAAATTAGGGAAAAAGTGGGTGAAGAGTTTTTCACAGCAAGGTAAAATGGTAAATGGTAAAAAATATTTACTTTTCTCTCCTTTTATTCAGTTTTTCATGAAATATTAGGGTTCTTAAGTATTTTTGACCTATTTTTCCTCAAGAATTGGATGATGCACTTTACCTTTTTGCGTAGTGACAAGTGATGGATGTTCGATGATGGTGCCCAGTCATGTTTTAGCTCTTTTGTCAACTCGTAAAACTCAAACGAAAAGATTGCCGAGCATTTTTCCCTTTTGCCTCGTAAAAGAGAATAAAATGGGGTGTCCGCTTTCAAGCTCTTTTATGACCCTTTGAAATGAAAATATTGCTAAGCCCTTATCATTTCAAACTCGTTAACTGATGTGAAACGTCGTGCGTCCAATATAAATTTACCCCTTTTTCGGGCTGGGATGCACTATTTACGAAAAAGGTACTCCTTGACTGAAATGGTCAAGCGGTTCTCTCAAGTATCATTTTCTACCTTTCTGGGCTCGAGAGACACGAATGTACGAAAAGGGACCATATGGATTTTTCTTTTCTGTGTCTTTTTCAATCTTTCTAAACATGAAAAAGATACTGAGTTTCACCTTTGTCGGACTTGTTAAAATATTAAACGACATCGAATTCATCACCATGATGAACATGAGCTTCTCCTTCCTAGGGATCGTTAAACTGACTAGGTCGGATTCATCCGAAGGATGAACTTACAGTGTAAGCATATGCTATCCCATTCAAGCTTGAGATTGAAAAATAATTAGGGTACTTGCCAGGAATGGTGGGGGAAAATTTGGAAATCTAATCAGTTGTGTCGACAACTCACTCTTGAACATGACACTTTCTGCTTCATGTCGAGATGGGATATTCTCCTTTTTATCGTTGACCTTCCTGGGTTGGGTCATTAATTTTTGCCTTCCATTTGATCTCTGCCATGTCATCATGACCACCGATCGTATGGATCCAAATGCTTCCAAACTTCTAGTCGTGTCGCCGATATGTTCAAGAGTTTTCCTTTTGTAGTTACACTTACCCCTGATTCTCTGTATCATCCAAAATCATTTTGCATCCTTTTGTCTCGTGTCGATAATGTGGGATACATTATTGCCCTCCTTGGACACGGTCACTTCCTGTCGACTTCAGTTCATTATTCAGGAAGTCGACTGAGAGACTCCCTGCTAGTACCTTGGAGCTTACATGCCCTAATGGCAAGTTCTTCGCACTCGATGACAAGTCTACATCATTGGCTTTCGATTGAGTGATTTCACAGGTGTTCGACTACAGTTCCTTTATTCACATTCCGTGAATTGTGCTGATAGTACCTTGAGGACCATTTTCATTATTGGTGGTTTCTCTCACGCTTGTTAACAATTTACATCATTGGCTGGTAATCAAGTGATTTTCTAGCATATTCGACGTCAACACATCTATTCACATGTTAGAATTTGTACTTTGATCGGGTCGTGTTGGAGCATAAGATCCTGGGCTCAGATTACAAAAGTCCAGGTTGCAAGGTGATGTGACATGATTATGTTGATATACATGTATCACTCAGATGGATGGTTGTGACCATACCATTAGTTGTCATATGTGATCCTTCTCATTATTGGATGAATGCGACCATACCTTGATTTTGATATGATCCTCTTTATCAGATCACTGCGCCCATGCCTGGATACATTTACATGATCATTCTCTGGATGGATGTGTCCATACCACAATTCATGTATCATTTGATAGAGTTTTCGGTTATGTATATGTATATGTATTTGTTTATAGGTTTTCCAACGATAGACTCTGGTTCCCCACACTGATTCATAAAGCATTTCATCCCTCACTCTAGTTCGGCCTTCACGCTTTAGGGGGCATCTGTTACACAACATTTTGTCACTGTCCTTGTACTCCCCATTCCATGGTCTTGGAGGACCTCTACAGTGAACCATATATTCTTTCCCTTCATGAAGAAACTCCCATTGTGTCCCTCTTCATGAGCAGAACAATTCCCTTTTGCATCATTTCCCCAAAATCTTCTGGTTTTCCCAGCTTACAAGATCGGTGCTAATGACCAGTGTCCTCCTCGCACCAATATGTAGGGATTAACACTATCCCTAGCACCGACCAGAGCGACTGAGCCTTGTTGCAATCACGCCTATCCTCTTTTGGAAAGTTTTTAAATAAGGAGCCGAAGCTTCCAACTCTAGAAGCTTCGTAACGAAAGTCTGATAAATGGTTGGGCCGGATGGAGTCGAGGATGTCAGTTTGGGCTCCTTTCCCCTATAAGGATGGAACTACCTCAAGAGATAAGACATTATCCCATTAGAATAGGAACCATCTCCCATCCATTCATGCTATGTAAACCTCCCTTTTTCCCAAGCACATGCTAATGTTAATGTTGGTGTGCTAGTGCTAATTAAGTTTGGAGTAATCAACAAGTTATTCATAGATGTAGCTGTCTAATTGTGTGTGAGGGAGAAGTGTGAATTTGGTTAAGTGTGAAGACTAAAGGGAAAAGCCTTGAAACTATCACTGTTGAGGCCATCGTGGAATGCTAACGGAAGTGTTTGGGAACCTGGTCTTGTTGGAGGAGAACAACAACGTCAAGACAATGGTTGTAATCTCTTCTTGATTTAATATATATGCAACTATCGATTGATATCATATATAATGTGTAATCTCACATGTTTATGGCATAATGCTTCTTGACTTGTTAAGTAGGTTGAATTATAATTTGTCTATTATCATGGTTGTTGTCTGCTGTTGTTTACTTGTTTCAGGTGTTCGAAGAAGGAAACGGGAGATAGCTGGAGTGAGAAAGAAAGGTCATCGCCAAATAGGATAAGTGTACTAAGAGGTAGGCCCTCTTAATTGGTTCTAACTTAAGGAAATATTCCATAGAATGTCTTGTTTGTGGCTAGACATGCTATCGGGCTAGAGGAATTGTTTGTGTCCTGTTACATAATAATTTGTCACTGACCTTGTATCCCCTGATCTCGGAGAAAGTCAGTCCTTGACCGACATCTTCTCTGTGTCATACCTCAAACAAATGTGTAGACATATTCCCAATCATTCAAGAAGATTAACAAATGCTCTTTAATCCAAAATATTGACCCATTTTACCCATGTTTCAAGATCGTCGCAAGTAAACCTCATTCTTCCTGCGACGATTTCCTGTAATGAACTAGAATGTCACGATGTCGTTGTAGGGGTACATATGTTCTCTGTGACGATAAGATTTTAGGGCTCGTCGCAATTCCTCAATATCTTTCTTACGATGATAGCTTTGAAAACACTATTGCCCTGCGATGTCGTCTCTGAGTCCTAGTGTTTGACTCGCGATGATCTAGATATGGTGAATTAGTTCAAATATAATGCTTCTGGGTGGTTCTGGAACTGGTTGTTGGGTTAAGTAAGTTCACCTTTCCTCCTTTGGGATGGTGGTTCCGCCTTTTGAGAAACATCCCTTGGGGGTAAGCTCCCTCTCCCTTATTTAAGGAGGCTTCTCCTCTTATAAAAGCATTTCCCATTGTTATGATCAACTAGTTTTTGGTTTGGAGCAAATTAGCTAGTTTTGGTGTGAGACTGATATTTTGCAATGTGAGTTATTGATGGTCTAACAATTGGTTGTGGATTTCATTAGCCCTATACTAGTGTTTTTGACTAAGAGAGAGAGTTATCAGCCTCTGGGAGACCCTTTTGAGAGTGAATGCTAGAAGAAACATACTGGTTGGACCCTTCGGGGAAGCTTGCGACGTCAAGGCTTGGTTGTAAGCTTTGCTTTTATTCATTTTAATACAATCAATGGTGATTTCCTATGTCATGTGTAAAATATATTTGATAGCTTATGGTTCCTTGACTGTGTAAGTGAATAGTTCATTGTTGAACTCTATTATGTGTTCTGTTGTTCTCTTTTGTTGTTTCAGGTGAATTGCTCATCGAGGAAAAGGAAACGATAGCTGAAGCAGTCCAACGAAAGCTCCATTGAACATCAGTTTGAGGTAGGCTCTTTCAACAATGATTGTTTAAGAAAATTAGCTGTTGTTTTGTCTTACTGTGACTAGACCCACTCTAGGGCTAGAGGGGTTGCCTCTGTCCATAGAGGGAACATTACCTACATCACAAGTTGGTGACTCCGCTGGCGATTTTGCCCATAAGGGTTTTTTCCATAAGGGTTTTTCCCATAATGGTTTTGTCCATATGGATTATAAGTATAACCAGATGGTTGACATGGGTTTTGACCACCAACAACCCATTGGTTACCAGCTTGACCGACAGGGGCAGCATAGGGATGCTAGAAATTTTGATAAGGATTGACGTGTGGTTGCTGATAATTTTGGTACAGAGCACCCTGAGGTTGCCCTTGGGGTTGCTGAAGTACTTGAAGATGATATTGCGGCTAAGCTCCAAACTGCGCCTGAGGCCCAGGCTACATTTGATAAACAGGTTGGGCTTGAAATCTAATTTGAGTTTGGATACAAGGTTGAGTCTGGAGTCCAACCTGATTCTGGAAATTTGGTGGGGCTTGAGCAACAGTTAGTGTCTAAACACCTGGCTGATTTAGAGATGGATTGATTTGACTGAATTGATGTCCTTGTTGAAACTGGGGTTGAACCAACTGGTTAGAAGGGAAAGTACTCGAAATGGATCGTTATCCTTTAAGAGTTCGATTTGGAGTTTACTACCGCCAAGTCTAAGAAGTCACTTGTCATTGCTGAGTTGATTTGATCGTTACCGTCTGCTACCACTCCCTCTCGGATAGAGGATCGCATCCCGGATGACACTCTTTTCTTGATCAGTACCCTCGACCGTTGATATAGTGACATTATTGTCTATCTCCAAACGTCTTCTTTCCGTCTCGATTTGTCTAAGGATGCTTGGCGACGTATTCGCCACCATTCTCAGCCTTACGTATCGTTGGGGACACTTTATACCGTCTCGACATTGATTCAGTTCTCTGTCGTTGTTTGATGTTCGAGGAAGCTGAAAGGGTCTTGAATGATTGCCACTCTGACACATGTGGTGGTCATATGTCCGGTTATGCTACTGCCCCAAAAATCCTTCGTGCTGGTTACTTTTGGCCCTTTATTTTTAAGGATTGCATTCTCGCTGTCCGTTCCTGCCACGCGTGCCAAATTTACCAACAGAAGATGCATGCACCACCATCCCCTTTGCATCCTGTCATTACCGTTGGCCCTTTTTCTAAATGGGGCATAGATTTTATGACCTGTAATCCTCGCTCGACTGGGGGGCATGAGTATATTATCATTGTCGTCAATTATTTTACAAAATGGGATGAAGTGATGCCTACATTGTCCAATGACAGTAAGACAACTGCACAATTCCTATTCAATCATGTGATTACTCGATTCGGAGTCCCTCAGGCTATTGTCACTGATCACGGTTCTCATTTCCGTGGTCACATGATGACTAAGTTGACAACCCAGTTAGGCTTGCGTCACGATAGTTCGACGCCTTATTACCCTCAGGCAAATGGCCAAGTCGAAGTCGTCAACAAGGTGTTGGTTATGATGCTTCAACGTACCATTGGAATGCACAAGTCTAATTGGAATTTGATGTTGTTTTCCACCTTATGGGTCTACCATACCTCAGTGAATCATGAAACTAGATTCACACCGTTTCAACTCGTTTATGGTCTGGAGGCTACCCTTCCGATTGAATGTGAAATACCTTCTCTTAAGTTAGCTGTCGAATTACTCCCGAATACTACTCCTATAGAAGAATGTCTTCTTTATCTAGAGTGGCTAGACGAGACCCATCGACTTGTTTCTTCAGTCATTGAAGCATAGAAGAAGAGAGTGAAAACTCGCTTCGATCAGAGTGTTAATCCTCGTTCTTTCATTGAGGGAGATTTAGTCCTACTGTACAATCAAGCGAATGATAAGCTAGGGGCAGGCAAATTCAAACCTATGTGGCATGGGCCTTATATTGTGAAACACGTTTTGCAGAAAGGGGTCTATGAGCTAATTGACTACGAAGGAAACCCTTTAGATAAGCCACATAATGGGCTTTATCTTAAAAAATATTATGCATGAGTCCTTCGTGCATCTGCTGTGTACATAAGTGTGTTTTTTAGTGTGTGCATATTTGGCTTGGTGTGTAGGTGTTATTGCTGCTTACTGTGTCTTTTTACTTCTTATGCAGACGTCTGTTGCACCTTATACCAGTTTCTTTGATGGTGCCTGTCGCGGTACTCAGAATCTTTCCTCCGCGGCATGGGCAATCTATGATCCTCACGGTGAGTTAGTAGACCTTCAAGGTGTTTGTCTAAGGTGTACCACGAACAATGTCACTGAATATAGCACAGTCATTGAAGTATTGGTTGAGGCTGTTGACCTCAATATTCGTGCATTGATTGTGAATATGGACTCTCAACTTGTTGTTCTTCAACTTAACAGGCGTTATTTTGTCAGAAACCATCAAATTTTAAGATTGTATTTACGTGTTCACTTACTAGAAAGAAACTTTGATTATATCACATATCAACACATTCCTAGAAGGCTAAATATGTTAATTGATACATTGGAAAATCATGTATTAGACAGACATTTACGCAATTTATAAAAAACATTATATGCAGGTATTCAGACGCAATAATAAAACATAGATAGTTGTATATCGTGTGTTGCGCACCGAGGCGCTCAAAAAATAATGTATATGTCCAAAAAACATTGTATATGTTCACATTACAATCCGAGACACATGTCTCTCAAAACACCAGAAAAGGAAACCTAAGAGACTACTGTGGGTGCTGCTCTCTATAGCAGACCACTGCCCAAACTAATCATCTGAGTAGTCTATGAATCCTGTTTGACACACCCACGTTGTGTCGTTGGTACTATCTCTGGATCTCCTCGAACCCTCTGTAGTCAGGGATCCCCTTGGTCAAGCCCTCCAAGTTCCTGGCTATCTCCTCCTCCGCATATCCACCTGGAGGTGGCAAGGTAGGTTCTCTGTTCTCCCTTCGAGCCATAGGAGCGAGACCCACTAGACTCTCAGGTCCGATATCTGCAAAATTTGAGTATAATTATTAGGGCATACACGTTTAAAATCCAAAAACAATAAAAAACTAAAATATAAAAGTTTGGCGGTCAATCTAAGTATTTTACCTCTCTCATACCACTACTCTCCATACAGAAGAAACATGTTCAGGTCTCCCCTGAAATCCATCCCTGCGTTAGGCCAATCCTCAACCACCACCTGCCGACGATGTAACACTCGATGAAGTCAGGACCCCATGACATTGGCCGGTCGCCGCCTCCTCGCGGCATCACATGGGCCCACCAAGTGATTCTAGTCTCTTGTGGTCTGGGCCATCCTACTCGCTTGTCCTATAACTAAAGTATGGGTATCCGCTCTAGCATGAGTGGTATCAGAATCGAACCGTACCCGCACTACTTCATCTTGCGTCATTGGCATTTGGTTAGCTATCTCTTCATGTTCAGAGACACTGCCTCTGGCCAGTCAAACATAGTAGGATTGAGGCAATCTAAAGCCAACCACAGTTGTGTTTTAGTTGTCTCATGTTGAACCTGAGAACCAGCTACTCTCGTGATCATGAACAACAACACACGCAGTGACAGATCATTCACTGTTGGAATCTGTAACTTATCGCTAGTGGATGATTTTCGTGCCCCTGGGCATGCTCGTGCAATCAACATGTCTAAGGGCTCTTTGATGATTTTCACATCGCCCATGCAAGGTCTCTCCCCTCATCGTGATAAACCAATAAGAAAATATATATCTATGTCATCAAATTCAACCTCGTACACTCGGATGATGAATTTACCCTCTATTGGGTTACATGATTGAATTAAGAATTTTAGGAGGTCTAATTGCGCTCTCAATAGCGGCGTTAGGAAGAATTTTAGCAGTTTGCAGTTCCGGAGGACCTGCAAGCATTGAGGATCAGTTGCCCCTCTCTCATCATCTACATCATGTGTGCGTTCTTGCCATGAAAATGCCATTTTGCACCTTACACATACAAACATTCTCTTATTAGAAATTGTTTGATCCATTTTCATATACCAAAATGGTGTAAATATATATATATATCTATATTATATATATATATATATATATATATATATATATATATATATATATATATATATATATATATATATATATATATATATATATATATATATATATATATATATATATATATATATATATAATTATTTATTTATTTTGTTTTTTGTGTGTTTTTCGCGCTCGTCACAGCTGTTTCTAAAACAACTGTGACGGTTTGATTTAGACAGTTTACAATTTCTCGGATCGTCGTATGGGTACATCACTTTCCTGTGACAATGTCGATTTTGACCATTTGGATTTGCGGTCGTCGCAACCCCAAAGGGAACATCTATGATGACCAAGATGAATTTTTGAAACAAAAATTCTCCCCAAACTCAGCCAAAAAATTGAAATTACGGTTAAAATGCACTCAAAACACAAAGGAAAAGGCAGTGTACTTACTTGGAGAAAGTTTGGAACGTAATGAACCACCAAAACTCTAGAAATCGACACCCAATTTTGCAAGGTACGCATTGTTTGGAGTTTTACCACGGGTAAAAAAAAAAAAAAAGTGAATTATATTTTTACCATATGCCTTGTTATAGCTTTTCTTTTGATATTTAGGGATTTTACTATAATTTTTTGGGTTTTTTACTATAGTTTTTAGGGTTTTGGCTATGGTTTTTAGGGTTTTTGACTTAGGTTTTCGAACATTAATTGCGTATCCTTGTGGAATGGGTCTTATGCTTGGGTTTCTCTGTGTAGGAACATGTGTGTTGGATGTGGGTACTGATCGATACATGGTTGGTAAATACTGTGAAAATTTCTCACTAGTCCCCTTTAAGCTCTTTTTTGACTCGTAAAAGATGAAAAGATTGCCGAGTATTTTTCCGTTTTTGACTCGTTAAAGAGAATAAAAACGGAGGTCTTCTTTTAGCTCTTTTCCGATCGTTTAAAAATGAAAAGATGACTGAGATTTTGTTGTTTCGAGCTCGTTCTTGGTTACGAAATGTCATGTCTCCAGTAAGTTTTCTACTTTTTTGGACTGGAAACACTTTTTACGAAAAGTACTTCTTGATCGAATTGTTCAAGCGGTTCTCTCGAGTATCATTTTCTACCTTTTTGGGCTTGAGGGACACAAACTTATGAAAAGGGCCCACCTGGATTTTTCTTTTCCATGTCTTTTTCAAACTCTCTAAACATGAAAAAGACTCCGAGTTTTACCTATGTTGGACTCATTAAACCCTGACGACGTTGGATTCGTCACCATGATGAGACCCAAGCTTCTCCTCCCTAGGGCTCGTTAAAATTTCACTACGTCCGATTTTTCCAAAGGAAAAACTTATATTGCAAGCATATGCTATCCCCTTCAAGCTTGTTTTTTAAAAATAATTGGGGTATTCGCCAACAATGGTGGGTGAAATTTTTGGAAATATTCCATTGGTTACCTATGAGAGCTAGTCAATCTTGAACATCGACACTTTTTCCTCTCGCCGAGTTTGGGATATCCTCACATTGTCATTGGCCTTTCGGGGTTTGGGTTTGTCATTTTGCCTCATTCCATTTGATCCTTGTCATCTCTGCCGGACCTTCGATCCCTTAGTACCAAAGTGCTGCTGCATTCTGGAGTCATGTCTCCGATATGTTCAAGAGTTTAATCCTTCTGCAGTTTTCACCCTTACACCCTCCTATGATTCTATGTTTCGTTCATCTTCTTCCTTGTCTCATGTCATTGATGTGGGAAACATTATGGCCCTCCTGCGACGGGTTGCTTCCTATCGACATCAACTCATTATCCAGGAAGTTGATCTAGAGATTCCTTTCGGGTACCTTGGAGCTGCATGCCTCAATGGAAAGTTCTTTGCACTCGATGACATGCTTGCATTATTGGTATTCGATTGGGTGATTCCACAAGTGTTCGACTTCAGATCATTCTTCACACTTTGTGGATTGTACTGATGGTACCTTGAGAACCACTGACATTACTAATGGTCTCCCTCACACTTGTTAACGGTTTACATCATTGGCCAGTAATCAAGTGATTTTCTAGTATGCTCGACTTCAACACATCTATTTGTATATTAGAAATTGTACTATGATCGGTTGGGCTTCAAGACCCCAGACTAACATTACATAAGTTCGGGTTGCGTGGATTGGTTCGTGATTTCATACATGACTCTTTGATTGGATGGCTGTGACCATACTTGAGTCTTTTTGGATGGCTATGACCATACCTCTATTTCTATATGGTCTTATCGACTGGATGGCTGCGTCCATACCACATACCAATTCTATCTATCTTTTGGATGGCTGCGCCCATACCTAGACTATATGTATTTCTTTCACTGTCATAGATATTAGTTGTACTTGTGCTTGCAAGTTCTCCAAAATGGTGTTTCGGTTCGGTTATAGTTTCATAAATAATTTCATCCCTCCCACTCTCTTGGCATTCATGCTTTAGGGGGCATCTATTACACAGTAATTTGTCACTGACCCTGTATCCCCTGATCTCGGATAAAGTCAATCCTTGAGCGACATCTTCTCTGTGTCATGCCTCAAACAAATGTGTCCACATCTTCCAAACCATTCAAGAATATTAGCAAATTCTCTTTAATCCTAAAGATTGACCCTTTTTACCCATGTTTCAAGATCGTCGCAAGTAAACCTCATTCTGCCTGCGACAATTTCCTGTCATGAACTAGAATGTCGCGACATCGTTGTAGGGGTACATCTATTCTCTGCAACGATCGGATTTTAGGGCTCGTCGCTAGTCCTTAATGTCTTTCTTGCAACGATAGCTCTGAATACACTGTTGCCCCATGACATCATCTTTGAGTCCTAGTGTTTGACTCCCGATGATCCAGATATGGCAAATTAGTTCAAACAGAATGCTTCTGGGTGGTTCTGGAACTAGTTGTTGGGTCAAGGAAGTTTGCCTTTCCTCCTCTAGGATGGTGGTTCCACCTTTTGAGAAACCTCCCTTTGGGATAAGCTCCCTCTCCCTTATTTATGGAGGCTCCTCCTCTTATAAAAGCATTTCCCATTGCTATAATCAGCTAGTTTTTGGTTTGGAGAAAATTAGCTAGTTTTGGTGTGAGATTGATAGTTTGCAGTGTGAGTTATTGACAGTCTAGCAATTGGTTGTGGATTGCCTTAGCCTTATACTAGTGATTTTGAGTGAGAGAGAGAGTTATCAGCCTCTTGGGAGACCCTTTTGAGGGTGAATGCTAGAAGAAACATATTGGCTGGACCCTTCGAGGAAGCTTGCGATGTCAAGGCTTAGTTGTAAGCTTTGCTTTTATTCATTTTAATAAAATCAATGGTGTTTTCCTATGTCATGTGTAGAATATATTTGATAGCTTATGGTTCCTTGACTGTGTAAGTGAATAGTTCATTGTGGTACTCTATTATGTGTTTTGTTGTTCTCTTGTGTTGTTTTAGGTGAATCACTCATCGAGGAAAAGGAAACGATAGCTGAAGCAGTGCAACGAAAGCTCCATCGAACACCAGTTTGAGGTAGGTTCTTTCAACAATGACTATTTAAGGAAATTAGCTATTGTTTTGTCTTGCTGTGACTAGACCCACTCTAGGGCTAGAGGGGTTGCCTCTGTCCACAGAGGGAACATTACCTACATCACAAGCACTTAGAATTTTACTTCACCACAGTAGGTTTGGTAATGTGAGCAATTGTGCAGAGCATAGGTGATGCTTCAACTCGAAAAACACCTTATCTTGCGATTAAGACCGAAATAAGTTTTCTTTCGCTCTACCCTTGCTGACTTGACTCAAAGGCCAAGTGATATGAGAGAATCCAAACACGAACATATGATAGAAATTAGTAAGACCCAGAAATTTGTGGAGCTCTGTTAGAGTTGTTGGGGCTTGCTAATTCTAAATAACTTTTTTCTTGCCTGGGTCCACATGCACACCCCACTCATCGATGATGTACACCATATATTGAACTTGGGTCATACCAGATGTTATCACTTAAGAATTCTAATACCAAAATGTCTCACATTAGTTTGATGGTAAAAGTCGGTGCTAGCCTAAGTTTGATTTTTGTTTGCCTTAGAGTCTGAGTCTTAGGAGTCTTGAGTCAAATATGCATTCTCATTCATCACCGGTCTCATAGCCATGTGTCAGTTTTGTTTAAAAGTTACTATGTGCCACAAAGCCCTTTAGGTGATTTCGTAGCGCATGTAACCATTTTGAAGTATTTTCGCATGCAACAGGTTTTAGGTGATTTCGCAGCACGATATGTTTTAAGTGATTTCGTAGCGCATAATTCAAAATTTAAACTGACTGCGCTACGAAATTAGAGATTCGTGCATTCCGCAGCGAATCTTTCCTAACTGTCAAATCTGTCAAGTTAAGTTATAGTTGTGTCATTCATTGTCAGTTTATGCACTCCACATATCATATCCAACCGCTTATCTCCATCATTACAGCTGCTAGGTACATTGATACACACGGATTGCAATTTCTAAGAAAAGCCAGGTATGCACAGTCTTAATGATGATTGTATTCGTTGCATGAGAAACAAGTCTGCAAGATTTCAATTTGAAAACATTGTTATCAAGCAAGGCATTCATTCAAGCGAGGCAGAGATTGGAGTTTGAGCAGCGCTAGCATTTCCAACCTCCATTACACTGAACCTTCATGGAGGGATCGTTAGAAAGAAAAGACCACAGATCAGGCAAATGTTTGAGAAACGACCCTGAAGGTTTAGACATAACCTTGAAGAACAAAGAAGTCGAGCATGCATTCAAACAAGCCGGATGTGTAATTTTTGCAAGAAACTCCAGGGAGGTCATGCACAAGTTACCAAGGAATTTGCCCTGAATTTCACAGGACTAAACTCAAAGGTTGGTATGCTGGAATTGCAGGTCTCACCAGACATGATATCCACAGTTACGGAGATTCCAAGGGGGCAAGAAAGTTGGTTTAATAATTTCAAATTTGATATGAACCCATGCAAAGAGTTTCTAAAGCAATGATTCATTAAATCAGATTTAAACAAGTTTGTTCCTAGAAGTTATGTCAAAGAGTCATATGCCAATATGCTTACTTGTATACAGAAGTACCTTACCTATGAAGGGAGATATAATAAGGTGTATTCATACCATTTTAAAATTTTGTTTCATTTCAAAGGAAAGGCATCTATTGATCTACCTTTTTACTTATTCCGTGGCTTAAGTAAAATGTGTGATAAGGTGCAGCTAAAGAAAGAAGCCTGTGAGACTTCATTGTTCCACCATGGCTTGGTTAAGTTGATAGTTCTGCATGAACTCCAGAGGGTAGGTAGGGAAAGGCACACATTCTTATTCATGTGTGGTTTAAAGAACGAGACCAGTCTCAGTTCTCAAGGTGCAAAATATCTTCCAACAACGACTGGTCATGAGACAGAAACAAGATCCAAGAGGTTTTCAAAGTTGAAGGCAAGGAAACAAGTAAGAGAATCCACCAAGCCACTGACTATTCTGGATACACCCCAACAGTCTCTTAAAGAGAAAACTCAGGTTAAAGAAAGTGCACATGAATCAAGCACAGGTGAAGGAGTTGAAAGAAGAAGGACTAGGAGCCAGGTAGCTAAGGAAAGGCTAAGTCAGTGACTATTGAAGAAAGCCCTGTTTCAAAGGGAGACTTAAATGACCTATTGCAAGCCATTGTGATCCAGATTTAAATAGGAACGCAATAGATTACAGAGATAACCATAAATACCGAGATGTGATAACCATAAATAAAGAGATGCAGCGGAAATAATACTTCATTTCATTAATGGAAAATACC
>APFE031393995.1:157562-197941 GCA_000404065.3 Pinus taeda | reverse complement strand
ATGAACCGGGCAATATATGTTACCCGACAAATTTAACCAAATATATTATTGAATATACTGTCTGACAACATATACTACCATTCAAATTTAACCCATTACGTTATTGAACAGTCAACCGATACTACCCGCTCATTAAAGAACAGTTAAATAACAAAGATGAAAACATGGGATTTAACAGGGTCATGTTGGAGAACAGCGAGAGATAAGGGGCACAGTGGCACTCACCGAATTGAAATGAATACTCATTGATAACCTTTGAATTTGAGCACCGTACTTGGAAGTTGGAGTTAATACGAGCAAGCTGGAGAACCTGAGAGTGCAGGCAAAGCAGTTGGACGTCCACAACTCGACCAAATTTAATAAATTTAATAACGCCACGTGGAATTCCTCGAGCCCAACAAGTCATGGCCATAACCGGCCCTTTACAAGCATATCATAATTCCTTCTCGTAGTCCAAAGAATGCCACCATTCTTGCAGTCTTGACTTTCCAGAATGGATAACTGAGAGAATTAATTACAGACCCTAGAAATCAACGAGCTAACCCTATGGAGTATTATCTAGAATATGGATAATTCATAATAACTCGGCGGCCGCGGCGGATAATTCATAATAACTATTCGGCGGTGGTGAGCTAACCCTATGGAGTATGATAATTCATAATAACTCGGTGGTGGTGGCGGAGGCTGCTACTGCTCATTAAGGGGTAGAATCAAGAGTTGGTTCCAAGTATTACTTGCATCTTATATGTACCTAATTTATGGAATTATTTTTATATGTTTACCAAAATTATGATTATGAAGAATTGTGTTTGGAATTAAAAAAATAAAAAATATATGCAACTATGAAACCCAATTTATAGAATATTTTTTTTAGATTAAAACCTTTTACCCATTTATAAGTTAAAGTAAATAAAATACATGTTATGATAAAATACATATTATACTAGTAACTTTTAATAGGTAATATTTTTCTTATCAATAAAAAAACTTTTGCCCATTTATAAGTTAAAATTAATAAAATACATGTTATAATAAGATACATATTATATTAGTAACATAAATTATAGATATAATTTAAATACACTTTTATTAATAAAACATTTTTTTCGATTTATAAGCTAATAAAATGCATGTAACACAACTATAATATTGTACCATATAACCCCTTTTTCCAATTTATAAGTTAATATGATGCATGCAATATTGGTACTATATGTTGTGATTAAGGTTTAAATACATTGATTGAAATTTTGTTGCATATCAATACTTCTTTATAATTAAAATTATATAATACTACACATTATTTTTACAAGGGAAGTTTTCTATATCGATTGGAGTTAATTGCGCTGCAGGCGTTGTCAGTGTGAAATTCATCCTACTAACACTGTAGAGATTCATAAGCTTAATACTATAGACATTTAATTTAACACAATCAACCCCGTTTAAATCCATCCATCAACCATCGGTTTAACACCATCGGCGTACCCTTTATAACCTAAACTGCAAATGCTAGTATACTCTTTTATACAATTGACAAATCTGGAACTATTTCGACGTATACAAAAATAAGCTAAAATGGAATTATTTGAATGTTATTAATTGCAATCCATTTTTAACTCGTATGATGCAAATATATTTGAACGAGTTTTAATTGAAAATATTAATATGATATGTGCATCACAATAATGCTTTTAAATAAATAAAGTGAAAAATGTGATTGTCTTTATCTCAAACACTTTTGGGTATTAATGGATATTAAATATAAGAGTTCAGTTTTTTTTTCAATTTTTTTTAAAATCTGGCAGGAATTTATTGAAATTTTTTGATGAGTAATCCTCTGTAATTGAATGCCCTAAGGATTTCCCAGAGTGCTGAATCCATATATAAAGTCAAAAAACTAGTTTAAATATCACAAATCAAATTTTCACCTGAAAATTTTATACTGAATTCGGGCACCAAAAAATCCAAAAAATCACACTAAAAAAACTCCTTAAATATATATAAAACTTTAACTATGCATTTTATATAGTTAAAATGTGACGTAATCGAACTCATGCCCATTTTTACCCTTTTTACGGTTTTAAGCCATGACCTAAACTAAGCCTCATTTAAATCTAAATCAGATTTTACTTTTATATTAAATAAAAGTAAATGTCAAAAAGATTTGCACTTCTTACGCTAACGTTTTCCATGATTTCAATTAAATATAGGCTTCATAAAAAGTTTGAAAATATTGTAGATGTCATTTTCAAATTTTTAAAACTTTTAACTAGATTGTTTTATTAAAGGCTAATTGTCACTTTGATTACACTTCATTAATGAGGGAAGTGATGTAGATGTATTGAATAAAATATAATTGGTTATTAAAGTAAGTATTTCTTATTTATACTTATTAATGTTGGGTTATTATTAGAATTTTTTTAAATATTTAATTTAACAATTGTGTATTTAATATTGCCATAATTTTTATAAAATTTTTATCAAATTTTAATTGAATTTGATGATTAAAAAAATATAAAACTATAAAAAAAAAAATAATATTTAAATATTATGTATATAAAAATTTTAAAATTTTATTTATTAAAGTTAGTTAATTTTGGTAAGTAAATATATTTTTTTAATATTTTATTATAAATTTTCATTTTTTTTTTAATATTTGTAATTCTATTTTAAAATTATTTTTATATTTTGATTCTAGACAAAATTTATGATTATACTTCTTCTTACATACAATTTTAGCTCTATAATTGGCAAATCATATATACTTATAAGTTTTATTTGAGAATTTTTTGAAATATTTATATCCTTTATCTTCAAATCTCTTTTTCTTGGAATGTAACTTTGTGTTTAAAGAAAATTATTCCAACATATATAGTTTTATCATAAAATTTACATCATTTTTTATTATTAGATAAATATTATATAAAAATTAATATTAGCCTTTTTATAGCAATTATAATAAGTTAAAAATAAATAATATTCCATGTATCCAATTGTGATTGATATACTATTTACTTTTATATATGAAATAAAGGTTAAACCTTAATGTAAAGCATGTGAGTCTAGTTGAGGTAGCTTTAACTTTAACCATAAAAAATATTCTTATGACCTTCATTTAATTGTCTTTTGTATAGATTTATGACTTTAAATTATTTATGATTAGTTAAGATCTTGTCTTCCTCCATATCAATTAAGAGCTCATGTGCTTATATTCCACGTGAGGAAACATGTTAACAATCTAATATTCAAAGACATTTTGTAGGAATGGAAGTCTAACTCTTTATAAACTACTAATGGGTTACTTTAAGTGGCCACTAGATTATTCGAAATGAATCATTATATAATTTGTTATATACTTTAGTACTTTATGTATGGAAAAATTGGAGGAATTGGCTTCTTGTGCCATTTTAGTGGCAAGTCATCTAGTTGGAGATTTGTGGTATCTAACTTACTAAGCCATCTTGAGGCATCAAATGGCACTTTTTGGGGTCAAATTATTTCTCAATGATACTTTCACACCAATAATTTTCCAACAATATGAAAATCAACTCAATAAATTACTATGTGGAAGTTATGCCTCTTGTAAGTTAACCTACCTTATTAACTGCCACAGTACCAAGTGGATGTCTCATAAGCCCCCATTACTCGATGTGGGGCGCTACTATTAGGAATCATGATTGTCGTTAGACCAAAACCCACAACTGTTTGCCAACGATTGCATCGCCAAAGATAAATATCCATGAGAGCCAGTTATTCCATGTCACGAAACACATGGGGAGCGTTGGTTTATCCAATGTCCAACAATCTCCCCTTAGCGGGAGCCAGGTGTGAATCGAACTCATGACTTATGCTCTTATACCACTTGTTGGGAATCACGATTGTCATTAAATCAAAACTAGCAGGTGTTAGTCAATGACCACATTGCCAAATATAAGGATCCATGAGAGGCAGTTAGTCCATATCACGAAACACACATGGAGCGCTAGTTTATTGAATGTCCAACAACTACATGTGGAATTTCAAGAAGTTTCTAGAAGGTCCAAAGCCCTAACACTGATTAAGGGGCAAGGATGCAAAAAACCTAAACCTAGTATGTTACTATCTATGTTAAACAACGGGCCACTCAAAATTTTAAAACCTGAAATAAAACAGAGTGAATCTAGAAAGAAATTGGAAATGCACACACACAAAAAAAGATTTTTATATTACATCTTAATCACACAGTTACATTAAGCATATATAGTGCTTATCAGATCTAACAATTTCTAAACTCAAATATATTTGTTGAGAAAAGATCTCAACAGTCCAACCAACAACCAACAAAATCAATCTTACCTATGTATTATTATAAGCATTATTCCAAGTCCCCCCCTTTAATGCTTACATTATTTCATAAATTACATATCACATCACTCTAATATGGTCTTCATCAATAATTATGTTCATTCTGGGATCTTGCAGACATTTCTCTTTTTTTTTTCACGACCACACGAGCTACCACTTGACCTCCAATTGAAACATAAAGCCTATGACCATTGTTGAAGAACTTTGTACAATTGACGCTTCTTGACTACCCTGAATAATAGTCTAGATACTAAATATCTCCATGGACATGCTCCCATCCTAGCAGTATGCATCGAAATACATAATTCTAGTTATATAAGTAAGCTGTATATGTACAGAGCTTATCCAACAGTCAATCACACAACGAACCTATTTTTATTTACACACTTACATACACATAACATATAACTAATACTATAACTGATAACTGCTTTAGAAAAGTATGGGAGTCTCTGTATTAATTCATCATCACCATCACAATCTGGAAGTCTTCAAGGTTGATCTCTGGCAAATACTCAAAAGTAGCTAATTTGGCTAATTCTTTTAATTTACCATTTAAGAGATATCTGACACGAGTTTTACAATGGAATGTTGTGTGTCCATGTCTTTGGCAATAAAAACATTCCACTGAGTTCTTGTTTTTATTGACTCTACACTTAAGAGAATGATACGATCTCATCATTTGAATTGGCCTCTGCATTACTTGATTTTATCCTCTATTCTTCTACTAGGAGTGATGCAATCATTTCATCCAGTGATTGAGAGGAAATTTGCTTAAGGTGAAAATAACATTATTATAATTTGAAGATAAGTTATCTAACAAAACAACTTTAGCATCTTCTTCTTCTATTTTTGCTCCAATTTCCTCTAGTTGCCTTATGATCAATTTTAAATCATTTATGTGTGTAGACAATGATACCTCATCATGCATTTTGAGTTTGAATAGCTGCAATTTCAAAGAGAATTTTGCATTCACGACATTTTCCCCAATATGTGTTCCCATATTTGTGAAGAGGACTTCTCTAAGTCTATAAGGTGAAGTTGTGAATCTGACAAAGATAGTCCTATAATAGACTTAGCTCTCTCTCTTACCTTTTCTTCCATTCAGATAATTGTTTAGGGTCTTGAGGTGCTGGTTCTAATCCTTTTACTAGGCTCCATAAGTTTGCATGCATCCAATTCATTTAGACCTTCACTTTCCAGGTATAAAATTTTGAGCCATTGAATTTTTCCAAAACTATTTGCTCCATGTTTAAAATAAAAAACTACTACGTAATTGTATTGTTACTTAGTAAGTTGGTTTTCTCCATGGCTCACGACTCTTGTTCTGGATCCAATAGTTTGCTCCACTTCTTAGTAGTCCAATTTATTCAGATCCTATTCACACCTTCTGTTGTGCTAAGAACCAAGTGAATGGAAGGGAAACTCACCACAATAATACAGACCCCACTAGCATACTCTAAAATATAATATAAATATAATATTTTAAAATTACCCCACCTTCATCACCCTTCCAGTTCAAAGTCAATATTATCTCATACGTGAAGAGATAACCTCTGTAGATCAATTTAATTAAAATATGTGCCGCACATCACTGTTGGGCCGTGAAAACGACCACTTTGTAACACTTATTTCATCCATTTTTACTCTTCTCTATTATATCATTTGTTATAATTTATCATTTAAATCCATTTTATAAATGATTATATGCTTTATGGATGAAATCTTATTTATCTCTTATTCCTAATAAATTTTGATGATTGAATTATTTTAATCAATGATAGTTTTAATAAGTTGGTTATAACATTATTCACCATTTTTAGCCTCCAAGATAATTTCCAGATTGAAGATTTGATCATTAAAAGTGCCAACTCAGAAATGCGCTGGAATAAGGAGTGACAGCTTTTTGGTTGCGATTCTGAGCAAATGGAGAAGAATCTGGAAAATCTGGAACATGGGTTTTGTCCAGAACAGACCCAATTAACTTTAGCAAAGAACGGTTTACCCAAATTCGGCTTGTACTGAGAGAAACGCAGGGTTCTTTGAGCATGATTTTCTCAAATTTGTTGTTGCGGCCGTCCTCCAAATCTCAGCTGCAAAGCCAAATTCGTCTTGCTCTTGTTGAAAGATGAATGGAAATATATTTTCTTGTTGATCAATTGGTTAGAATCAATCCAATTTTGTAAAAGACATCATGTTGTAATTATCTATGTTGTAACTGCTCTCTGATCTTTCTCTATTTAAATGAAAACAAAGATCAGAGAGGGGGATGATTTCAGGGATGGAAAATGATGGAGAATTAAGGATTCAGAACTAGAAATTCAAGAATGATGGTGGATTATTCATGATAGGATAGGGATGGTTGCATTGCCATTGTAATCTTCAAAGCTTTTGTTGTTGTAATGATTTCACAATTTGAGGATGAATAAATAAAAGAGTTGTTGTTCATTCACCTGATCTGAAGTAGCCCAGCAGCATCCGCTAGCGACTAAGGGCCCAGCCTCTGGTGGAGTATGCTGCTGTTGTATTATATCTTTCCAATTTCCGCCGTGTGATGGTTTGATTTAGTTCCTATTTCTTTGAATCGTATTGCCTTACAGTTTCATGTTTTTGCAGCGAGCTGTTATAATATTTTATGAAATTGTTTTATTGCACAAGTTGAGATTGAATCGTGTGGCTGTTCTTTTCCATCATAATAGAGATTATTATCCTTCTCAACGTATATTGTTATGCTTCTCATTTCAAATATAAAGCTTCGTTGTTCTATTTCAATTATGGTTTCATTCCATTTGCTGTTCCGCTTGATTGATATTCATTATAGATTGTTGTTCCATAGGATTGGTTATTCGATTCCTTTAATTCCAGTTTGCTGTCCATTTACTTTTTTTGTTCATTTCTGTTGATTAATTGCAAGAGTTTGATTTTAAAGAGTTTTCCTAGTTTACTTTCAATAACAGCTTTAGTTCAATTTCGATTTCCTTTTAATTGCTTTAAAGCAGGACTGTCAATTGTAGAGAACATTGGTTATTGCTTTTGTCAGATTGATTTTCTTGTTCCAGTTTGATTTTAATTGCATCAATTTCTAGAGGAATGAGTTATTGCTACTGTATCCTCGATTGATGGTTGTTTGAGTGAATGATTTAGTTTAGAACATTTCAGTTTCTTACTGTCCCAATTAGATTTTGTTTCCAGCTTTCATTTACTCTTGGATTTTAAGCACTATACTGCAAAACATTACTCTTGAGTAAATAGCCGCCTCAAACTGAGTACACTCTTGAAATAAAAAGTCGTCCCTGGGTTGACAATTAATGTGAGGTAATTAGGAGTTACAAAGACACCTTTTTATCACTCCACAATCACATGGATCTAACTGAAATCGAACATGGACGTTGAGAAGCCGCAACAAGATGATGACCTGGACTTTGAGATGCTGCAACAAGAAGATGGAGGTCGATGTTGCAAGAAAGGACGTATGTTGAGATGCTGTTGCAAAAAAATAAATGGAGGAGGTTGCTGCAAACGATTTAACAATGCAAAAGATCATCTTGTTGACTGTAGATGAAAAGCAAAGGGTCTCATGATCCATCTTTACACGGCTATCATGATTTGTGATCCACTGTAAATAAATGGGCCAACAAAAATGGAGTATAGAGAAAATGGAGAGGCCACTATACAAAGAATTCCATGCAGTGAATTATCCCAATCAGTGATGAGATGAGCCTCTCACATTTTCCGGGCCCTCCTTTACAGAGTTAACACAGAGCTATTGACTCTGATGCCAAGAAAAAATTGGAAATTTGCACACATAGAAAAATATTTTTCTATTACATCTTAATCACACAATTACATTATATTAAGTATATATAGTGCTTATAAGATCTAACAATTTCTAAACTCAAAGATTTCTGTTCAGAAAATATCTCAACAGACAGTCCAATCAATCGACAAACTCAATCCTTCTCAAAAGTCCAACCAACCAACAAAATCAATCCTTCTCAATAATTCAACCAACAAACAAAATCAATGCTAGGTATATACTATTGTAAGGATTATTCTAAGTAATCTGCAAAGATTATTTAAGTTAACTATTATAAATTCTAATGGTCGATCGTAAATATGTAGGTTTTATCCCATTAATTTGAGATAAAGAAATTCTCTCTTCAACTAAGCATATATTGGTTTTTGTTATGACAAGGAGTCATTCTTGAGGATGCCCTATTATATTTACAACAATTTTTGTTTAGAAGATTTGGCCATCAATTACCACAAAAAATATCATACAAATCTCTTAGATATTAATAGCAAAACTCTTCTATTCATCCATTTAAATTTCTTATTAACTAACATTGAATATTGAACTATACATAATTCCTTTCTTATACTTCATGCTAATTGGAGCTTCCCAATATTGTTGTAAAGCTTAAATTTTCAATTTTTTTAAAATCAAAGTAGTAGTGAGTTTTCAATAAAATTAACATTTTCACTTAATGACAATTATGATGTTATTATATAAATTTACATATAAAGATGTTATTATCTAAATTTACGTTAAAAAATGACTCTCATGTATATGCTTAAAATAATAGACAAACAAGATGGGATGCACAATAGCTAGTCCCTGCCTTAAGGGGGAGCGAGGAAAGGTGCCTTAAGGGGGAGCAAGGAAAGGCATCGGGGTAGTTGAGTTGGTGAGTTGAGAAATGAGATGAGTATTTTGTAAGTAGCATTGCAACAATGAGTTGACTACTAGAATAATACATTCGCATATAATGATGCACCTGTAAATTTATGCAGAATGATGCACTTGTAAATTTATGCAAAAAAATTGTTCAAAGCCTACTGGAAAAGCTCTTATATGGTAGAATTGAATTGTGAGATGGTTATTCTATCAATAGAATTATATAAAGACAAAGATGAGGCTTTAACCCAACCTCAATAGTGATCAATGTCACATTTGAAATTTAGCATCATTGGAAGCTTAATGCTCGACTCGGTGTTGTTGAACCTAAACATGCTTCCAAGCACTTCACTAAAAGCTTAAAGATAAATTCTCTAAGTTTTGAAAAATTTTATTGTGCTCTTGAAGTGTGCACACATGATGGCTAACGTTCATGTGCCCAACTGCTATAGTACAAGCAACCCTTCCAGTCAGTCTCTCAAGGGTGCTAAAAGGACAGGTGGTGAGTTGGTAGTAGTAGGTAAACCTTCCTTCCATCCAAGATTGTTTGGCTGTAGTGAGAATAGGGCAGTTCTGAAGATTCCACTCACAACACTTGTAACGGTAACATTATCAATACCAGTCCCAACATTCACAGCATAACCGGCTCAGTCGAAGAAGCAACACTAGTGGTTCCATACCCTATAGAGGTAGAGCTAGTAGTATCTAATTCTCTGCCACCTTATGTAACACCAGCACTAGCATGCGCAAAGGTCAAGGTAGAGGTAGCTAGAACAGTTCCATGCCTAGAAACAGGTGCATAAGCAAGGGCAACAACAGATCTAGTTGTCAATTTCCATAGAAAAAAGTTGATTTTGACTGAATTCATGGCTGATTAAGAGCTCCTTTTGATGTTCGCTCCACTGCAGGGAGAAAACCTGCGTGCAAACCTTTGAAACAAAGAAGTTGAGAGTTATATTCCTTAACTAAGATCTGGTGTCTTGATTGTTGACACTGGCTCCAGTTTGTGTGTTCCCAAGCTTTATGCAGTGATCAGTTGTGCCTCCACCGGAAGCTAGTAAATTTTCTTGGAAAGGACACCATGCAAGATCTTTTACAGCAGCTTGGTGCTTGTCAAATCGATGGAGATACTCGGACTGTAAGAGGAAATTTGCTTGGAAAGAACACCATGAAATATATTTTACGACAGCTTGGTGCTTGTCACATCGATGGAGATACTCAGACTGTAAGAGGAACTTTTATCAGATTCTCTCGATCAAGATATTCTAATTAAAATTAAATAAGTAACAACAATGTGTCTAGAATTCTATGTTACTTACATATCCCCCATTATTGAAATCATTTCAACGGCTGCAGAGAATGCCAAAGCAAATGATAGCTCAAACTAATAAAAGCTCCTTTTCATTAATAAGAAAATAGATATATTCAAACAATCAACACAGGGTTAGGCTAGATTAGCAATTAGATTATTGCTTAACCTTAACAACACATGTCTAGAATAGTTATCATATTCTTGCTTAACCTTAGAGATTGATGTAATATAAATTAATTATATTATAATTAATTAAAATTCCACACTAGATTTTGAATTGAAATTTCCTTTAAAATGGTGTCCCCTGTTGATGAACAGGAAGTATTATAGATCATGTTATGTTCAAGGTGGATCGATTATCCATTTATGGGAAAAGTTCAAATATTATGTGAAGTGTTCAACAAGTTCACATCACTTGGGAAGTAGGTTGGCAGTATTTTACTTATTTTGTATTGAATTGCCTAAAACTATAATTCCTTATCTTCCTTGTTAAGTTCCTTATTAAGAAATATTATCACATGGGCTAAGCAGGGATAATAAGTATGAAAAATATCTAAACCTTTTGGAAATGACACAGAGGAATTTAAGCAAGTTAAAAAAGCCACAAAAGACACTCAGGGGAGGCAAAGCAATGTTGTACAATCTAAGGAGGAAACAACCAAAATTTTAGTCCTAGAGCTAGTTTTCAAAAACCCTTTTGCTCTCACTTTCTGGTTACAACCCTCTTCCAAGCGGGGGTACTGTGAATCCTCCATTGGGTTTACAGTTAGCCATGATCCAGCTGTTAAGGGACTTTTGGGTGGCTAAATCTCCACAAATTTGCAAATTGGAATCTTGGATCAGAGTACCACTAGCCACCATGGAACTTGTTATTTGTATAGATCAACCCAAATTTCATAGTTGGTAATGGCTTTCTCCATGAATCTATTGGAGGACTTAGGCCTAATGAATTCTTGCACTCTTCTAGTTGTAAAGCTAGCAGATCTTCTTGGGTAGGAAGGAGATTCACTCAAGCCAAAGCTTCTTTGAAGCTTTTCAAAGCCTCCCAAGCAACTTTGCTACTCTCTTTTATTGCTTCCATATAGCTGTTTCCAACTACTCAGTAATTGCAATAGAACTCATTTGAGAAACCACCAATTTGAACATGACTCAGTTAAATGCAAGAGTTGGCTTGAAGTGTTAGCTACTACTTCAATGAAATGAAATGCAGGTCTTGTCTTACCAGTAGAATACTGTAAGAATGTAAGGCATGTTTTTTTCTTGTGGAAAGAAAAAAAAGTAAGGCATGTTTGACTCTTTCAATCAAATCCAAGCATGAATTAATACTTTTTCACCAAAGATGTTTATTTATCTCGCTAAACTCTTTACAAACGCACAATTCTTTCATTATTTAGTAGAAATTTCAGTAGATCATCAGCGGAGTATAAAGTTATTAACTCGCAATAGTAAATGGGAACCAACAGATTTAAGGAGATCGTAAATCATAGCACCTCCAGATTTTGTTCTGAAATATCAATAGAATAACTGAACTTTGCTTGATTGCACATAATTCAGTATGAATGACTGAACTTCATTAGATTGCAGATTTTTGGATATTGCAATAGTTTTGAACCTCACTCGATTGATAATGATATTTTTGGATATGCAACAGTTTTGAACTTCTTTGAACTTCACTCAATTGCTGATTTTATTCTGAAATATCAATATGGAATAACTGAACTTTGACAAAAATATTCTGAAATATCAATGTGGAATAACTGAATTTGACAAAATTTTGTAAACTGAGAATGAACACAAATCTGAAATGGAGTGAATAATTCTTTTCATAATTCAAAATCTGTTTTAAATAAAACTATGTAAACAGAGAACGAACACAAAACCAGTTAAATAAAACTATGTAAACAGAGAATGAACACAAAGTTAATTAAAACTATGTAAACAGAGAATGAACACAAATCTGAAATGGAGTGAACAATTCTTTTCATAATTAATTTTAATCAATTTTTTGTTGTTTTCAATCACTGACATATAGAGAATGTTCAAATGAGGGGAAATGAATCCACATGGGGGAAAGAGGAAATGGGGGCCTTTGGGAGAGTCAATCCTATTTTTCCATGTGTAAACATTAGAAACCATATAATTCTTCCTTTCATGTTATAGCACGCGAAAGTGCACCAGTGATCGAGTTGCAATGGAAACTTTGGGTGAAGGAAGAATTCTTTGGGAGGTGAAGGTAACCATGACCTTTGTTTTGTGAATGCGACAGTGATTGGGTTGAAGGTGGTAGCTTTGGTGGACACTGGTATAATCCACTTTTTTATATTCTTGGATGATACCAAGACTTGTAGTGTGCCTATAATGACTAGGAAGTTAGGAAGGGTAATGAGAATGTCAGCTATGAAGTTGATTGAGGTAGTCACAGAACCTATGAACATGCCTTGTATCGATGCATAGTAGCAAGAATATGGTTTCGAGAAGAAGAAGATCGGGTGCTCAAGATAGTGTTTTTGAGACAAACAAAAAGTTGGCAACATTGGAGATTGTTGACAAAGGAACTCACTAAGGTGCGACCTATTGCACTAAGGATGATGCACTAGAGAAGGCAATCGATACAAATTCCAAGTTTTCATTGGAAATCACTGCATGAATCAGTAGACTTCAATGAGAGAGAAGAGGTGGATGTGGCATGGGAGTTCATAGAATGTTGTAAGGCAACTTGGAGTGAAGACTATCAATTGCCACTAGATGTGTTGAAAGAACTTGTTAGCCACGGGTCTCAGAAAGGCTACTGAGTCCACAAGGAGTAGGACGATTCTGAGACAATCGCTAGATAAGATCTCAAGCCAATATAACACTCGAACCAAAATATTGTGAAAAAATTTGGGAACACTAGTCTCTAAGCTATCACTAGTAGTAGTATAATTATGGTGGAGTTACTAGTAGGAGCAAGAGAGAATATGTACCAAACTTCAAAAAATGATGCTTCCTCTCTTCCTCTTCGACTGGCTAAGCTACTGGTCCTCCCTACTGTTCCATTTTTGAAGTCTTTATCTCTACATCAATATTACACAGAGAGGTTAAATACTTCAAAATAGAGCATACCCAACCATTATGAAAAAAATAATCGAGGGAAGGAAGCTACTTCCAAAGGCAAATAAACTTTAAAAGAGTACCTATGCTTGCATGAGAAGTCCATGTGGGGGCAACTGAAACTACTGCTAAAGCTCATTTTGATCTTCCAAAAGAAGAATACTAAGCTGCAACACCTTGTAACAGGATGAGCAACTATTTAGATAAATTGTTAAGCTAAGCGGAAATATTCACAACCACCTAACGAGAATAATAATAGCATTTTTCTCTTGTGGATACCGATTTATCTTTGATGGTAGCTATTGATATTATGTGTTGTAAGTTAAACAATACATAATGTAAATGATGTGTTGTAAGTTAAACATTGCACAAATATTATAAATGACTAACTTATTACAAAGCCTTGATCATTCAAGTAGTTATGCATATAATGCTAGTTGTAGGTAGATAATGCCACACACACCTTGAAATGAATTTCGTTAAGGAGTCACTTCCATTACCAGCTAAATAATGAATGTGCAAACTCAACACATAATTAATGACCTAAGTCACCTGACACAGGGATTCGGGATTTGTAGGATATGGGGATTCGAGTGTCGGATTCAGACACGTTGACTCCCCAGAACAGGATACGTAGGATTCGTTATATATTATTTTATTAAATAAATAAATAAATAAATAAATATTAAAAATTAGATATTTCTTAAACAAATTCTCATTAATGATACAAATTCATTGATTTCAAACATAGATCTTCATCTAGATGTTAGTTTTACTATTTACAAAGTAAGTTAGTAACATTATAGCATGCATAGTACCTACAAAATTCACATACATGTCAGTGGTCACATAAATCATGATTCATAAATGAAAGATAACTTACAACTACAAGATAGTAAGATAAAGACACTGACAATTGTAGTTTTCCCATTAAGTCATCAAATCAAAATGTGTTACCTAGGTAGTGCAATCCCAATGGCAAATAGAAATAGAAAATACGAAACAACTACAGGTATATAAGCCTCAAGGCAATAGGTAGCTACTAGCCCGTGACTCATGAGTCATCAATCCTCATAGTCATCATTAGAATCAGCGTCAATGTCCTCATCATCATGGTCACCACTGCTCTCCTCTGTATCCTCCTCCTCCCCTGTATCCATAGTCGCCTCTGCATCTGCTGGTGTGGAGGATGACCCCTTTAAAATATCACCGTCATCAAATCTAACAGGCTCTAGCACTGGATCATTGAGATCCATGTTGGCCAATGCCAACTCAACACTACAGACTCTGATGATATTGGGGAGGAGGGGCATCTCCAATGGAGACATTCTTCCCCTTCCTTTGCCCCCTAACTTCTGCCCTTGATTGAGCCATGAATACTATAAAAAAAATAAACAAAACATGCACAAATTTGTAAAAAACAATAGTATACAAACTACTGTAATAGAAATGCAAAAAAATAGAGATGAAATGCACTTACCTGGTGCTTGAATATCCTTGCCGAACGATCCACACCCTTAGCTCCTTGCTCCAAACCCTTAGCTCCTTGCCCACATCTCAAAGTATGCAAAAATGAAAGAGAGAAATGGTAAAAAACATAAAGAACAACACCTTTTTTATGCCCGCGGGTTTCACTTTTGGGGATTCGAATCCCCAGCGAATCGTGTCCGATTCGCAGGATTCTGACACGTGGCCCCTTTTTAACGAATCCAGTTACTTAGTTAATGACCATTCCTTTGGCCACATACAATGGTTGTGGCTAATTAGTCAAGCATGCAAAATTTAAATAGAGCACCAAGTAAGGCAATGATTTGATGACATTAGAATGTGAATTATATGTTTATATAATGGACCTTTGTTGTATGTAAAGCATACATCATCAAGCATTAAGGATGTTTGGCTGTAGAATTCTATTGCACAGTGCACCAATCTCTCTTTATAAGAGCTTCTAATGGAGGGAGGCCGATCAAATAGTACATCAGCTAATACATAAGCTAGAAGCTTCAAACCTTTGGCAATGTCATATAATATTGGCAATGTCATGTGATAGGGCTCTCAAGTAATGCCTTGTCATTACTGCTAAGGATTGGAGAGTTTAATATGTATTGTTCTCTTAAAACAGTGTTTGTGCAAGAGTCCCATGCACAAATTAGTGGGGAAAAGGTGGCTTTTAAGCAAGTGGTAGTTATTACAAGTTAAAAGCACAAAATTTCTTTCAAAAGGATATATAACACCAAGCAATGATTATATGTTGAAAGGTGTCCCCTATGTTAATAAGTCAGAGAGGGTGGACAAGAAATTAATATAGCATTTCCATGTATCTCTTTTACTATTCAGCGCAATAACATAATTGTTAAAAAAATTTCCATGTATATATTATTTATAATTCAGAGATTAGAAATGACCAACCAAGTTAAAGCCCTTTGGGAACAACTCTAAGAAGTGTTGAAATTTCAGTAGAGGCTATAATTATGCAATTTTATTTTATTTAAAATTGGTAACAAAAAGAAAAGTTTCATTTATAATACTTGATATAAGGGCTGAGAAACAATGAACTGTAATTTTAGTTTAATCTTAGGGAAAACAATGTTTACACATAGGCCAATAATTTTAATGATTTTGCAACAAGCTTTTCCAAGATTTAATTTGATAACATAAATAATTGTTTATCATCTTCACTTGGGTCGTCGACAAATCCATTGAGAAACCGTCACCCCCAAAAATCTCTTAGGTGAGAGAACCATTGCTCACATATCAGAATTAAATATGCAAAGTCCTGCCCACACAGATAAATAAGCAAAACTAGATGAATAGAAGTGAAAGTTCTTATATGGGACGATAGGATTTTATTTTTTTTTGACCAGGATGGCATGTTTTATATAAAGGAAGAAAGCGAATTAGTGAATCACTCGTTTGTCCTTTCTCGAAGCTGGTCTCGTTAGTGAGCTATTTTGAGCATTGGCATCTTGATAAACGTATTTCCATTCATAGATCTTTGCCCTGCTTTGTTTTGTGGGTTTAGAGTTAATTATTAATAATCATTTAGTTTAGAATTTAATTAAAAAAACACATGGCATTGCTAAATGCTTTCGCTAGTCTAATTTTATAATGGACACAGGGGCACTGAACAGACTCATTATTCTACAAAATATGCTTGCACGATTTCAATAAGTATTGTTGTTGTTTACATAGCACAAAGGTAAGAGAGGAGGGATAAAGGGATAAGAGAAGAGGATATGTCCTGCAATTTACGTTTGTTGTTGTAGCTCTCTTCAGTTGTTGTCGTTTGCTCGTGTTGTTGGCTCTCATGTTGCTTTCATCCTTTCTCGTCTGTCTCTCTGGCCCTTCGCTTCTTCGTGTATGTGAATAATACCTATACCAACTATTCTTTTAAGGATAGGGATCTAGCTAAGTGGGGACAACCCAACCAAAGGCCATATAGAGAGGGAGGGCATGTAGCGTTCGTCTGTGGGAAGGTATAGAATGTAGGCAGTAAGTATCTATAGAGAATATAGAGAAATTTGAGTACAAATGTGTAGCCTTATATTATAACCTTATCCTCACAAATACATACAGCCAAAGAAACCACAATTAACAGAGCATGTAACCAAGAAATTCAACATTAGTCAAATTCATTGATAGATATCAAGGATTCTCAATATTTTTAGTAAAATTATTTAGAAATAGGTCAGTGAGCTCAACACTAATCATGATTGGCCTAATCAGTGAGCTCAACACTAATCATGATTGGCCTAATCACCTACATTGATATTGGCTAACTAGTAGTTGTGTGCTCCTTGGTTCTTTGGATTTCTGAATTTCCCAAGTCCTCCTTCAACAATGATCTTATACATAATGCTCAAATTTAACATACCTTGGGCTGAAGTTCGGTTGCATAATTGAGAGGTATACTATATGCAGACTCAACTAGTAACCAGTTAGACTTGTCCCCAACAGTAAGAAAGTACGATATGCACTTCATCCCGAACTTCGCGTTCCTGACATATTTAGAATTCCTCTTAAGAATTTTAAGAAGACTATCCAGTGTGGCCTCCCATTTGGATCTCAGAACAACCTGCAAAACCTTGGGCAAAACCATTTATAGGAAGGTACAAAGGGCTTGAGTGCCTCTATCCTTGCCGCCTGTAACAACCCTCCTTGAACCAGGAAAGTTGCAGGATATAATATGGTATAAGGGAGAAACCAAATATTTTTCTACTATAATCTCAAGTGATGGCATAACTTCATTACTAATCCATTAAATATGTCTGATTAGATTGTAGCGACTTTGCAAAATATTATTCTTCCAAATCTTGAAAAATGCAAAATATTATTCCTCCCAGTCTCGAAAAAAGTTAATAAACTTATGTTAAGAAATTAGATTAAAAAATGAAAAAATTATCATTAAACTCTCCCAACCACCCAAAATATCTTCCAAATTAATAATCAACACGAACAAATTTGAAATTCCAGTCTACGGATAAGCTTATTGCACTTAATTGCGATTAACCTTGCACAACTTAAAAACAAATTAGTTTTCAGTTTACATAAGTCTGATATTCTGATCCGATAAACATGGTTTGTCGAAATCATTTCCATATCAAAACTCTTAAAATATAGATACATCATCATTTTATAGCCAAACACATGCAACAAATTGGCACCAAAGTATAACAATAATTTGGCATAAAAATCTGTAATATTATATATCACTACAAATAAATAAATAAATCAATATCAATATATATGAAATTATTACTTTATTAATGAGCATGTCAGTATATGTTCCCCGTCAAAATTTAACCAAATACATTATTGAAGAGATAATACTCATTGATCATAACCTTTGAATTTGAGCATCGTACTTGGAAGTTGGAGTTAATAGGAGCAAGCGGGAGAACCTGAGAGTGCAGGCAAAGCAGTTGGACGTCCACAACTCGACCAGATTTAATAAATTTAATAATGCCACGTGGAATTTCTCGAGCCCGACAAGTCATGGCTATAACCGGCCCTTTACAAGCATATCATATTGGCGATTTTTATTTTCAATCTTATAGAAAAGTTATTGCGTCTGACATGTGCTGGAGATAGCTCCATATAACACGTAGTTTTTTTTTTCCTAGTCATCACTGCGTGTGTTATATCTCCGCGTGTGTTATATCTGACTATCTCCAGCTCATATCAAAGCACAATAACTTTTCTATAAAATTGGAAATAAGAATCGCCATATCCTTCTCGAAATCCAAAGAATACCACCATTCTTGCTGTCTGACTTTCGAGAAAGGATCGGTGTGAGAATTAATCACAGACCCTTAGTGGAATCACCGCCCTTTACCACCATCCTTCCAGTCTGACTTTAGAAATCAACGAGCACGAGCTAACCCTATGGAATCTTATCTTGAATATGGATAATTCATAATGGCTCTTACTTCGACCTCTGTGTGGGACATGCTTTTAGTTCACACAGGCCTATTGAGAGCATTTCCAAAGAGATCGTCATTTGCTTTTCAAAATAAAAATAACAATAACACTAATAATTTTTTACTCTCATTAACGGGAAGAATCAAGAGTTGGTTCCTAAGTATTACTTGTCAAATTATATGTAATAATAATAATAATTATTTTTTACTCTCTCGTTAATGGGAAGAATCAAGTATTATTTGCCAGTTTATATACACAATATAGAAGAATTCTTTTTTAGATTTATATTAACTTGTTTTAGCTTCATCTAGATAATAAACATTCTTGAAAAAAATTAATGGAAAATTTTCTCTACCGTTGTTTTTTTCTCTATATACATAAACAAAAAGATGATGATAAATTAGAAATTAACAATTTTCATAATATGCATTTATCTATAAAAACTAATTCATTGTTTGAGTTCACGTTTGGATTTGATTCCTTAGAATCCACCTATAATATTGGAAATATTAATCAATTACATAGGGTAGGATGCTTCGACACATATTTTTAGGAATGTGAATATATGTCAGCATAGATCCATCTTAAATATAGATTTAACATGAGCCAAGAAAGATCCAATTTTTTTATGTACAATTTTTTTATGATCGAACATTATTTAAATATTTTGTATAATTATTTTTTTTGGTCGACATGAACAAAATTTCAACTTTACAAACATGGTTACACTTACATTGTAAAATAAGCTTCTTAGCTCAACCAAAATATATCATTCTTAGATTTAAAATTAATTCAAAATCAATAACAATTAATAATATTTTATGTGGTGAAAAAAATTTAATGAAATTTAATTCTTAATTGGTAGAGAATAATTTAAATGTTTATTTTTAAACGTTTTTACTTTTTATATCCTAATTTATTTGCAGACCATAATAGCATTTCTAATTTTCGTGTCACCATTAGTTTATAGACCTATTTGAATTCAAATGAAAAGATAATTTTTTGAAAATCAAAGAAGAATGAGGTTTCGTTTGAACTAGTTCAATATGATAAAAGCTAAAAATGATTTTCTGATTGAAATGAATCATGTATATAATATTGATATATTTTTTTGATATGGATGAAAAATAAGTTATTTTTTTATAATTATTTTAATATTGATGATTTTGAAACCTTTAATATTTTATTTGTTGTAAAAAAATTATGCCATTCAATACTAACATTTTTCCGCAATATATAGTCTTTGAAAATGCTTTAGATGATTCTTGGTAGATATCTTATCCATCTGCTTTATCCTTCAACAGTTTCAGGTTTACGAGAACAAATTTCATGATAGGAAAGAAACATGGTTCGAGAATTCTTTTCGAGCAATATTTCATGTAAATAATAATGGTGTTATTTTACACAGGATGGATAGAGGTTTGAATGTTTTAATTTTTCATATTTCTGGTTTATTATTATTTTAATTATTACTAATAATTTTTTAGGTACATATAATTGTAAGTTTGGACATATATGAATGGTTGTATTGGCATTTTGATTTTACTTATTTTATTTTCAGGCAATGTTATCCTGTTATGTGGGATAGGAGTAGTAGATTAGTTTAGTTTAATTTTTTATTTTATTTATTGTTTTAGGCTTTATTTTGTTTTTATTGAATTAATTTTTTTTTATTACATTACTTTCTATAATTGAACAGTTTGATTCTCATTTAGTTTTTTTTGTTTTTGTTTTATATTATTTTTCAATAAAATTAATTTGTTGGTTCTAGAATAAAGGAATTTTATGGATAAGAGAGAAAAAAGAAAAAGATAAAAAATAAGTTAAAATTTACCATGCTAATATTTTTCTTTAGAAATACTTTTATGCAAAATCATTTTTAATAAAAGAGAATGGTTTAATTGTTTCACTCTCAATACCTTTTTCCTATGTATTTGGATTGGTTTTTTTTTATAAATGTCTATACCTTCCACATATTACCATTTTAAAAAATTAATGTAGTTGCTTTTAATTCCATACAAATTTTTTAATGAACAAATAAGGATTTTGAATTTGATATCTTCATTCCAATTGCATTTTAGTTGGAAAGATTTTCCTCTCTTGGATTTCCATTTAATATATATATATATATATATATATATATATATATATATATATTATATATATAAATAAAAGTCATGTATTTTTTACTATGACCAGATTAAATAAAATTGTTTTATTCTTTCTAATAAATAAATATGTGAGTAATAGAGAATTTGACATTATGTTTGTTTTAAAGTATTTTGTGCAAATTAATGTTATGGACAAACTTGATTTTCTATGTTTACCATAAATGCTCAATGACATATATGACGTATTAATGAAAAAATAAGAGTAAACAAATACAATTATTTTAATTTGTAATACTCCTCTTATCAATAAAAACTTTTTGCCCATTTATAAGTTAAAGTTAATAAGATACATGTTATGGTAAGATACATTATATTGGTACATAACTTATAGATAAAATTTAATGATGATGATGACGGTGGTGGTTAACGTCCACTGAGACCAAACTTTGGTTTATTGGACCTAACGAAATGAATTATTTAGTTTGATTTAAGATTTTATTCCTATGCTCAAAAAGCTTGGAGAGAAGCCTCCTCAGCTCACTGTAATTTTGACAACTTAAAAGGCTAGGAAGGTCAGTATTGCAACAAAGATTTTGAAACTGAGATCTAATGTGGTTGTACGCGGGGCACTCTAAGAGGAAGTGAGGAAGTGGTTTTCATCCTCGATGTTCGTATTCTCACAAAGATGGCAGAACCTTTCCATCCATGGTGTTTTAGGAACTGCCCAACAACCTGTTTCACTATGGAGCTCATGAGAGTTCGTTCTTGGCTATATTAATTTTCTTCTTTGAGCTAGTTAAAACAGAGAGATACTTTTGATCTTCTAGGGTGGGGTTGATGACCTTCTTATAGTATCTTAATTTTCTTTGAGCTGCTAAATCTTTCTCACACCACATTAACAATATTTTTAATGTTATTAATATTTTGCAATGCAACATTCTAGTCGATCTCCCAAGTCTTTATACCAACCTCATTTGAGCCTTAGGTGGTTTTGGTTGGAATTTCAAGCTAGCTTAGGAAGTCTATGGTCTCCTATGTTATTAAGTTTGTGCTTGTACAATAGAAGCCTAGTCATAGCTAGGCTCTCGATAGGAAAAAGACGCACTTCTATAAGGAGAATAGGATAAGATGTGTTGCTTTTAATTTTGAGGTTATAGATTATAAAACGCTTCTGGATTTGATCAATCTTTCTCCAAGATTCTCTAAAGATACTACAACCCTAAACCTCACATCCATATAAAATAACCAGAATGACTAAATACACTTTTATTAATAAAACATTTTTCCAATTCATAATCTAATAAAATACATATAACACAATTATAATATAGATACCCTATCCAATTTATAAGTTAATATGATGCATGTAATATTGGTACTATATGTTGTGATTATGGTTTAAATACATTAGATTGAAATTTTTATAATTAAAATAATATAATACTACACATTGTTTTTAAAGGGAAGTTTTCTATATCGATTGGAGTTAATTACGCTGCAGGCGTTGTTCGTATGAAATTCATCCTACTAACACCGTAGAGAGTCATAAGTTTAATACTACAGAGATTTAATTTAACACCATCAACCCCCTTTAAATCCATCAATCAACCATCGGTTTAACGCCATCGGCGTAGCCTTTATAACCTAAAGTACAAATGCTAGTATGCCCTTTTATACAATTGACAAAACTGGAACTATTTCGACGTATGCAAAAATAAGCTAAAATGGAATTATTTGAATGTTATTAATTGTAATCCATTTTTAACTCGTATGATGCAAATATCTTTGAATGAGTTTTAATTGAAAATATTAATATGATATTTCCATCACAATAATGCTTTTAAATAAATAAAGTGAGAAATGTGGTCTTGTCTATCTCAAATACTTTTTAGTATTAATAGATATTAAATATAGGAATTTTTTGAAGTTTTTAAATCACAAATTTGATGAGTAATTTTGTGCAATCGCTATTTAAGTGCTTTAAAAGTTTTCGAAAGTGCTGAATCTATATATACAATCAAACAACTTTAAATAATACAAATCAAAATTTCACCTCAATTTTTTTACCAAAAAACTTTAAAAATCACACTAAAAACAACTCCCTAAATATATATAAAACTTTGACAGTACATTTTACATAGTTAAAATGTCACGTACCGTAACTCATGTCCATTTTTACCCTTTCTAAGGTTTTAAGTCATGACTTAAACTAACCCTCATTCAAATCTAATTCAGATTTTACTTTTATATTAAATAAAAGTAAATGTCAAAAAGATTTGCACATCTTACGCTAACGTTTTTCATGATTTCAATTAAATATGCTTCATATTATAAAAAGTTTGAAAATATTGTAAGTGTCACTTTCAAATTTTTAAAACTTTCAACTAGATTGTTTTATTGAAGGTTAATTGTCACTTTGATTACACTTCATTAATGTGGGAAGTGATGTAGGTATTACTGTGGGAAGTGATGTAGGTGTATGGAATAAAATATAATTGGTTATTAAAGTAAGTATTTTTTATTTATACTTATTAATGTTTAGTAATTATTATTGGAATTTTGTTGTATGATTGTTAATTATTTCGTAATTATTATTGGAATTTGGTTGCATTAGTGTTAATTATTATTAGAATTTAATGGTTATTAATTATTTTTAGAATTTTTTGAAATATTTTAATTAAATAATTTTAATATTAATATTTGTTTTAATTTTTATAAAATTTTATAAAATTTTAATTGAATTTAATAATTAAAAAATATAAAATTAAAAAAAAAATTAATATTTAAATATGATGTATATAAAAATTCTAAAATATTTTACTAAATTTTAATTGAAATTTAATGATTAAAAATATAAAATTATAAAATAAAAAATAATATTTAAATATGATGTATATAAAAATTCTAAATTATATTTATTAAAGTTAGTTAATTTTTAGTAAGTAAATATATTTTTTGAATATCTTATTATAAATTTTTCATTTCTTATTTTTTTAATAATTGTAAATCTGTTTTAAAACTATTTTTACGTCGTCAGTAATCTGGACAAAACTTATGATTATATTTTCTACATACCATTGTAGCTCCAATGGTTGGCAAACCACATATACTTATAACTTAGTGAGAACGTTTTTAAAATATTTATCATCCTTTAATCTTACAAATCTATTTTTCTTGGAATGTAACTTTGTATTTAAAGAAAATTATTCCAACATATATAATTGTTTGTTTGTTTGTTTGTTTTTGTTTTTGTTTTTTGTTTTTTTTAATCATAAAATTTTACATCATTTTATTATAGATAAATAAAATATTATTATAAAAATTAATATTAAGCTTTTTTTATAACAATTATAATAAGTTAAAAATAAATAATATTCCAAGTTAGGGCAATGATTTAGGGTTCGGCTCTGGAGCACGCTCACCTAGCCGCCGCCGCTTCAATCAAGATGGATGCAAGAGGGGGTCCCTCTTCCCCCCCTCCTGAGATTGCCGCCTTCAAGAGATTGGTAGCCTCCTGTGGCAAGAGGAAAGCAAACACGAACCAACATAAATTTGTTAAGAAAGCATAATCCATCCCTTCGATAGAGTTGCCTGCGGAACACCCGTGCCGCATTGCATTAAGCTTGGCTGAACGAGAGCTCATAGGAAAATTCACAGGTCTATGGCCCTCTCCGAAAGCTATTGAAGGATGGGTCCAGCGAAATTGGAGGCCCTTGTCTCTGAAGGAATACGAAGCCATACGGTAGGCAGAGGATATTATGTTTTTGTTTTCGAATCAGCAGAAGATCGAGATCTCATTTTCCAAAACGGTCCATATTTCATGGGACCCCAAGGGCTCTATTTGAATAAATGGACGCCGAACTTTGACCCTTCCCAGGACACTCCCTCAGTTGTCCCTATCTGGTAAGGTTACCCCATCTCCCTCTTCATTGCTGGAACCCGGAATCTTTGGAAACAATCGGGAACAAATTAGGAAAATACATTGATAGCACTGAAAAGAGCGATCAATATTCGTGCACCAGCATATGTGTTGAAGTCGATCTGGAGATAGGATTTCCTGAGGCGATCAAGTTGACCATGGTTGGCTGGTCTCGCATTCAGGAACTAGATTATGAACAACTCCCATTCAAGTACCGACATTGTCATGGCTATTGCCACTTCGTTGGAAACTGCAAAAAGAAAATTGAGGAAGAATTCGAAAAAGAAAAGGGCGAATAGTGGACACAAGCTAGAAAAACCGCCACTACTAAACAGACCCCTAGAGCGAAAAGGAAAGGAGGAAATCTAGAGTCTGGAGGATCCTCTGCTAAGAAGAGTTTAACCGAAGATCAAGCCACCGCAAATGCCGCCAACTCAACAAACCCTTTTTCTGCTCTAAACCCTCCAGAAGACCAACCAGAACTTGAAGAGGGAGAGGTGCAACAGAATATGGAATAGATAGCAGACGCATACCTAAATTCAGGATCTCAGGAGCAGACTGCAGAATCCATTTCAGAAACTCCTTGTATAGATGCAACTCAATAGGAAAATCAAGGCCCTCTTGTAGGCACCACTTCCCCACCCTCTTATGCAGAAATGACCAAAAAAAGAAACTGCTAGATAGTCCTGGTTCTTCCGAAGAAGAACCTCTTGAGCAATCCAGCAAAAAGGCAGGAAGGAAGTCTCGCAAGGAGATCAGAGAAGAAGAGGCGGAGCGATTAAAGATGCAGGGCAGCTAGTCTACAATCAAAATGTCATTAGGCAGGAATACAAGGACCAGACCCCCAAAGGGTGGGTTTGCTCCGCCCCCCTCTAGTAAATAATGCAGATCATCTCTTGGAACTGTAGGGGTCTAGTTAACCTTCTAAAAGCTGAAGCAGTAAAAGACCTATTAAAAATGGAAAACTTAGACATTCTCCTGCTCCAAGAGACAAAGATAGAAGAAGATGCTCTTCTATCTCTAAGTCGAACCAAATGGAAAAAGAACTCAGGAAAAGCAGTCAGTGCCAAAGGTACTTCAGGGGGCCTTGCAACCCTCTGGTCGAAGGATATGTTCCAACTTAAAAGCTCTTTTGCAACCCAACACTGGATATATATAGATCTTCTCCACCTCCCAAGTAAGATTTCTCTAGCTCTCTTCAATCTTTATGTTCCTGTTAATTTTTTGGAAAAGAAGGATTGCTGGAATTCTCTTTCAGACTTCCTAGAAATCTATGCCCCCCAAAACATCATTCTAGTAAGGGATCTCAACATCACTCTAGACCCATAAGAGAAAAAAGGTGGAGTAAGGGGCAAATATCCCTTCCATGCCTCCATGGAGTCTCTGATTCTTGAATGGGACCTTCTGGACCATAAACCAAAGAAAGGTCGTTATACTTGGACCAACAATAGAGTTAGCAAAGCCAACATTGCTACCCATTTAGATCTATTTCTAGTACAAAGCACTCTTCTAGAGGGGAAGCATTTAATCTCTTCAAAAATTATGCCTAAAATAACATCTATCATAACCCCATCTCGTTGTTGATAGAGAAAGAGGAGGATCTCGGCCCTATTCCCTTTAGATTCAATCCTCTTTGGGTATCGAGAGAGGGCTTTATGGACATAGTGGCTGAAGTTTGGGTGTAACCAGTCGAAGGATCCCCCAGTTTCGTGTGGGAGCAGAAACTCAAACACACTAAGTCTGCATTAAAAACCTGGGCAAAAAAAAAAAAAACCCTTTTCACTCCTACGAGTCATAGACAAAAGACAATCCAGGCTCTAGCTAAGATTCAACTAGGCATGGAAGGATCTGAAATCACCAAAGCCCGGCTGCTCACTGAACAAAATGCCCAGTTCAACTCCTTTCTTTCCTTTCGACAAGAAGAGGAATACTAGCGCCTTAAGTCTCGCAGCCTATGGCTCCAAGCTGGAGATAGAAACACAACTTTTTTTCACAAACAATTCAGAGCCCGTCTCTCACAGAATCACATTTCCGAAATATCCATCAGGGAGGGGGAAGTTATCAAAGGACAATATCTCATAAACTAGGCAACCACAATCCACTATCAGAATCTATTCCAGGAGGATGGTTCATCCGATGACAACCTGGCTGCCGACTTTCTGTCAAACATCCCTCCTTTTGTCACCGCAGATGAAAATGCTGGGTTAATGAAGCCTTTTTTTGAAAAAGAGATAGTTGATGTCATTTGGTCAATGCAGCTGGATAAAGCACCAGGGCTAGACAACTTCACAATACATTTCTACAGAGCTTGCTGGAATGTAATTAAACTCGATCTTCTCAGAATGGTAAAAGCCTTTCAAAAGAAAGCCAAAGTGGGAGGGTGCACCAACTCCACCTTCCTTGCCCTTATCTCGAAAGATGTTAACCCTGAGTCTTTCGACAGATTCCGGCCAATCTCTCTATGCGATGCCTCCTACAAGATCCTTGCCAAACTATTAGCCAATAGACTCAAGCCTCCGTTAGGGTACCTGATCTCCCCTCTGTAGGGCGGTTTCGTCAAAGGAAGGCACCTCATAGACAATGTGATCCAAGTGCAAGAAGCCTTACACTCTAGCCACTCTCGGAAGGAAAAAGGTATGCTCATCAAGTTGGATATGTCAAATGCTTTTGACTGAGTTAGACTCTCATTTCTCTACAAAATCCTCCTCTCCTTTGATTTTAGTGCTGATTTTGTCAACTTGATAAAGGCCTGCACACACAGACCTTGGATAGCCCCCCTAGTCAATGGCAAACCTTTTGACTTCTTCCAATCTTCTAGAGGGCTCCGCCAAGGATGCCCTTTGTCCCCATTTCTTTATATCTTGATGGCAGAATCCCTAAGTAGAAAGCTAACAACAGAAATGGAAATAGGCATTATTCCAGGTATCAAGACAGCAAGAGGGATGGACCCTATAAATCACACCCTTTTTGCGGATGACTCTCTCCTTTTGGGAGGGGCCTTGATTAAGATAACAAAGGATTTCAAAGAAATTCTTCAACACTTCTGTTTAATCACACGAGCCTTGATCAACAAAAGGAAAAGTGTGGTTTATGGCTGGAATGTAGAACACCCAACTATCCTTCGAATTGGCTGTATATCGGGATTCCTTGGGTACGACAAGTGGGAAAAGATCAAATATCTAGGCCTTCCCTTAACCTTGGGACCAAGTCCTCCCTCCCTATGGAATGAAATAATCAACAAGATAAAAGCAAAAATAACATTTTGGGGAGGCCAATGGCTAACAAAGGCTGGGAAGTTGAATTTGATAAAGGTTGTCCTCTCTGCCCTTCCCATCTTCCAGTATTCCCTTCTACTAGCTCCTAAGTCAATCACATAACAGATCTCCAAACTCCTTCGGGACTTCTTATGGAATGGGGGCAAGGACAACCAGAGCAAGTTACATTTGGTAAGATGGGATATATTGAATAGACCACTCCAGCAAGGAGGGTTACAGATACCTGGTCCAGGCTTAGCAAATCTGGCTCTTGGAGGAAAAATCATATGGCAATTATATGCAGACAAAAATCATCCTGTCAGCAAAATCCTCTGGAAGAAATACCTAAAGGGAGGCTCCCTGAGAAATCTCACCACTGCTTCTACTCCAACAGGAACAACAATTTGGAATTTAGTCAGAAGAAGCATCAACCATATACAACAAGAATTATACAGAATTCCGGGAAATGGGCAGAGAACATTACTTTGTGAGGACACAATTCAAGGGAATGCCCCATTAGCCACCCTCAATTCCTGTAACAATTTAAAGATCTAGCTAGTGAACAAAGGGCTTCTCCGGTTGGCAGACATATGTTCTTGGGATAACAAAGGGAATTGGGCAAGATGGACCTTTCCAGGGGTTCCGTAAGCTATGGAACCACAGAAAAACTTGCTCTGTGCAGCGCTTTCTATCCTTGCCCCTGTCCATCATACATCCAAAGATAAATGGGGGTGGGGAAGAACTGGAATTTATACAACATCTCAAGGTTTCTCCTCATTAAAAGCTACACACGCATCTCTGCTAACATCGAAGATCTGGAAATCCGTTTGGTCTCCCTTTTGCCTTCCAAACGTGAATTTCTTCACTTGGTTATTAATGCATAAAAAGGCACTAATAGGAGAAAATCTGAATAAAAGAGGCTTCCAGAGGCCCTTTAAATGCTGCCTATGCACCTCTGCTATCGAAACCTCTGACCATTTATTGGTTGACTGTGTTTTCACTCAAGAAGTATGGAAGATGGTCCTCCAAGGACTTAGAGTAACCACCCCCTCCCATATTTCAGTTGTTACACTCTACACCTCTTGGACAAACCAAAACCCTGAGAAAAAAATCTAAAAACATAGGCTGGAAAAACATTTGGCAAGCTATTCCAAAATTCCTTTGGTGGAAAGTGTGGTTGGCTTGAAACGAGTGCGTTTTTAATAACAGGATCCTGAAATCAGTGGAAGTGGCTGCCAAAGTAAAAGCTCTATTGTTGGAAATAGTAAATAACCCAGCTTTTCCCCTCACACTATCTGTAGAAGCGTATATGTGGCTAGGACCCTGCGTGCCAGGAGAAAGGAAAGATCCAATCATCAAACCAATGAAAGATCCTACTTGGAGTCTGTGTTTCACTGCGGGGGACTTTCTTAAGTGGTGGCATGAGACCTCAAAAGCTACTATCTTCTTTAATGGAGTGTCCAAGGGGAATCCACGTATTGCAGGTGCAGAGGGTTTGATTCTTTCCCCAAATAGATCGGAAAAAACTAGTTTCAACTGGGGCCTAGGCATAAGCTCGAACAATCAAGTAGAGAGCTATAGCCTCCTAAAAGCTTGCCAAATTGTGAAGGAGTTAGATTGCAAAACAATCCAAATATTTAGAGATTCGAAGCTCCTGATAAAGCTCTTAAACTCCAAAGATGATTTCAGCAACCCAACTTTAAACAAAACCTTGCAGAGAATTCAATACATTTTGAAAGACTTCGAAATTGTTGACTCATACCATATTCTGCAGGATTTAAACAATCAAGCGGACTCGCTGGCAAATAAAGGTTGCCTGTTGTCACAAGGTAATCTCAGCCTTAATGGAGGACCCTACTTGATTCACCTTTTTCCTTAGACAATCTTCAGAAGGCAGAATTGCTTCTCAGAGGGAGAGTGATACTTAGCATCTTGGAAGTCACATTCAGGATTACCATGCAGTAAGCAGATGGAACTTCAAGCATAAGGACTATCAAGCAGAAGTAACAACACCAGAATGTACAGCAACAGACGGTAGAAGGAATAGCCGCAGAAGGAAAAATAACCAAAGGAATAGCAGAAGTAGAAGGAACATCAAACGAATCAAGGCACGACAGCAGAATGAACAACAAACATAAGGAATTGCAGCAGAAAGAACATCATCAGAAGGAACAATGACCATAAGGAACAACATTAGAAGGAACAACGACAAGAAGGAACAACAGGCCGAAGGAACAACAACAGAAGGAACAATAGCCTGAAAAAACAGCAGGCCAAAGGAACAACACCCGAAGGAATAGTAGACTGAAGGCACAACAACAGAAGGAACAACACCGTAAGGAACAACAACCCGAAGGAATAGTAGGATGAAGGAACAACAGTTCGAAGGAACAACATCCGAAGGAACAACAGGCTGAAGGAACAGCAGGCCGAAGGAACAACACCCGAAGGGACAACAGGACGAAGGAACAACACCCGCAGGAGCAACAGGCCGAAGGAACAACAACAGAAGGAACAACACCCTAAGGAATAGCAGGCTGAAGGAACAACAAGCCGAAGGAACAACAGGCCGAAGGAACAACAGTTCGAAGGAACAGTGTCTGAAGGAACAACAGGTCGAAGGAATAGAAGTTCGAAGGAACAACATCCGAAGGAACAGTAGGCCGAAGGAACAACAACTGAAGGAACAACAGGCCAAAGGAACAACAAGCAGAATGAACAATAGCAGAAGGAACAACAAACTAAAGGAACATCAAAAAGAAAAATACAAGGAAAAGACCACAGATTTTTCTCTCTCAGAGAAAAAATGTAAGACAGAAAAAAAGAATAGTCGAAGACTCATATAACTTTTGAATTAAAGCTTATGGAAAGGGACTACCATCAACTCTTTCTCTTAACTCAGTTTTTAAAAGTTACTATCGATTGTAATAGGAGCTTGCTCCACTTTTGGCAATAAATACATTAACCGTTCTTGTTAAAAATAAATAAATAAATAATATTCCATGTATCCAATTGTGATTGATATACTATTTACGTTTATATATGAGATTAAGGTTAAACCTTAATGTAAAGCATGTGACTCTAGTTGAAGTAGCTTTAACTCTAACCATAAAAAATATTCTTATGACCTTCATTTAATTGTCTTTTGTATAGACTTATGACTTTAAATTGTTTATGATTAGTTAAGATCTTATCTTCCTCCATATCAATTAAGAGCTCATGTACTTATCTTCCACATGAGGAAACATGTTAACAATCCAATATTCAAAGACATTTTGTAGGAATGGAAGTCTAACTCTTTATAAACTACTAATGGGTTACTTTAAGTGGCCACTAGATTATTCGAAATGAATCATTATATAATTTGTTATATACTTTAGTACTTTATGTATGGAAAAATTGGAGGAATTGACTTCTAGTTCCATTTTAGTGGAAGGTCATCTAGTTGGAGATTTGTGGTATCTAACTTACTAAGCCATCTTGAGGTATCAAATGGAACTTTTTGTGGTCAAATTTTTTTCTCAATTATATTTTCACACCAAGAATTTTCCAACAATATGAAAATCAACTCAATAAGTTACTATGTGGAAGTTATGCCTCTTGTAAGTTAACCTACCTTATTAACTACCACGGTACCAAGCGGATGCCTCACAAGTCCCCATTACTCAATGTGGGGCGCTACTGTTGGGAATCATGATTGTCGTTAGACCAAAACCCACAACTGTTTGTCAACAATTGCATCACCAAAGATAAAGATCCATGAGAGGCAATTAGTCCATGTCATGAAACACACGGGGAACATTGGTTTATCCAACGTCCAAAAATCTCCCCTTAGCAGGAGGCAGGTGTGTATGGAACTCATGACTTATGCTCTGATACCACTTGTTGGGAATCATGATTGTCATTAAATCAAAACTAGCACATGTTAGTTAACAATCACGTTGCCAAATATAAGGATCCATGGGAGGCGATCAATGCATATCATGAAACACACATGGAGCGCTAGTTTATTGAATATCCAACAACTACATGTGGAATTTCAAGAAATTTCTAGAAGATCCAAAACCCTAACACTAATTAAGGGTTAAGGATGCAAAAAACCTAAACCTAGACTATTACTATCCATGTTAAACAATGGACCACTCAAAATTTTAAAACTTGAAACAAAACAAGTGAATCTAGAAAGAAATTAGAAATGCGCACACACAGAAAAATATTTTTCTATTACATCTTAATCACACAATTACATTAAGCATATATAGTGCTTATCGTATCTAAAAATTTCTAAACTCAAATATTTTCATTAAGAAAATATCTCAACAGTCCAACCAACCAACAAACTCAATCCTACCTATATATTATTGTAAGCATTATTCCAAGTCCCCCTTTTAATGCTTACATTATTTCATAAACTACATATCACATCAATCTAATATGGTCTTCATTAATAATTATGTTCATTCTAGGATCTTGTAGACATTGCTCTTTTCTTTTCACCACCACAAAGCTACCACTTGACCTCCATTTGAAACATAAATCCTATGACCATCGTTGAAGAAATTTGTACAATTGACGCTTCTTGACTACCCTGAATAATAGTCTAGATACTGAATATCTCTATGGACATGCTCCCATCCTAGTAGTATGCATCGAAATACATAATTCTAGTTATATAAGTAAGATGTCTATGTACAAATCTTATCCAACAGTCAATCATACAACGAACCTTTTATTTATTTACACACTTATATACACATAACATATAACTAATACTATCACTGATAACTGTTTTAGAAAAGTATGAGAGGCTCTGTATTGAATTCATCATTGCCATCACAATTAGAGAAGTCTTCAAGGTTGATCTCTGACAAATCTTCAAAAGTAGATAAGTTGGCTAATTCTTTTAATTTACCATTTAAGAGATCTTTGACACGAGTTTTACAATTGAATGTTGTGTGTCCATGTATTTGGTAGTAAAAACATTCCACTAAGTTCTTGTTTTTATTGACTCTACACTTAGAGAATAATACAATCTCATCATGTGAATTGTCCTTTGCATTACCTGATTTCATCCTCTATTCTTCTGCTAGGAGTGTTGCAATCATTTCATCGAGTGATCGAGAGGAAAATTGACTTAAGGTGAAAATAATATTATTATAATTTGAAGATAATCTATTTAACAAAACAACTTTAGCATCTTCTTTTTCTATTTTTGCTCCAATTTCCTCTAGTGGCCTTTTTTTCTCCCGAGAAAAAAGCGTAATTTTATTAGTGAAAACAAAATAACATGTTACATCTGCTAAGAACCATGGCATCATCAAGTCCATGAGTGATGATAAGCAGAAACATACAAAATTCAGACTAATATACAATGAGGAGAAAAGTTAGGCTTTTTTCCCTTTCTTTTTTTTGACCTTGCACCATTCCCCTTGAGATGGCAAAGAAGAGACAAGTGCAAGTTGATTGTTAGTATCAAGTCTTGCATTGTCCTTGTCTGAATATGAATTGTCTGATGAATGGATACGTTTGTACCCACTTGTTTCCATTGCTTCTGGTATGCTTGTTGGTTGTACCTGATTGTTCAGTGGTTCATTAGGATCTTGAGACTGTTCCCCCTGATTTTAGGTACCTGTGTTGTCTGGTTGATCCTGATTTGTGTGGTTTCCTCCTATGCTTCATCCTCCTCCTCATCCAGCTGGGGTGGAGGGAAATTACAGCCTTTGAGTTGTTTCCCATTCTTCTTCTTTCTGTCAGTGTCTTTCTTGGCGTCAGGACACATATTTTGAAGATGCCCTGTTTTCCTGCAAATTCTACATTTGAAGGTTGTGTTCTCATAATCTAGAAGTTGAGTCCAATTCCTTTGTTAATCGATCCGTTGTATATGATCCGGTAATCTTTTGTTGAGGTTTACTTCCACACATATTAGAGTGTATGTGTAGATCCTTTCTTCCAATCTTTGGGTATCCGTCTTGATATATGTCCCAATGATGTTCCCGATACCTGTATGTACTTTCTCATCCCAAAAATGAAGTGGGAGATTGTGCAGTCAGACCCACACCAGCATTCTGGTGAAAACCATGGTGTTTGCATCAAATTGAGGGAACCAAGGTGTGATGAAAAGGCCCATCAATCCCCATAACCATGGTCTTGCCTGTATAATATTGTCTCTTGCCTCCAATGATGGGAATTTTACAATGAAGAAATCTTTGGAGCATAGGTGTATTTCACAATCTAGTGACAATTGGTCAAAATATAATGAAATAGCTCCACATTTTTTGGCCAAAAATAGTTAAAACGACAAATAATTGCTTGCGATTCAAATGAAGCACAATGCTCATTTGTTTTTGTATTGTCTATATTAAGCTCTGGGATGGAGTTCAGTTGCTCGACAATGTATGGGCTAGGGGAGGTACCATCCTATTTTGTTGGTTCTAAAGCTGCTCTTTTTCCTTGTAGAATGTTCTTAAAGGAGACTCCTCCTTTCATTTGCTTCAATTTGGCTTATGTGCTTTTCGAGGTACTGCTCCCATAACCATTTCCCGCATTATTTGTTTGATTGGCTATTTGAGTACCACCTCGAAGTCTCAAGTTGAGGGTTATGGAGGACGCTGATAGGACATGGTAATCCCACAAATACCAATTATCATGTAATGTTCTGCCCCCATATATCATATTTTACATTTGTGCAAGGTATCCAACCTTTAGTGAGATGATGTGCTTCAGTTGTTTCACTATGTCTGTTTTATTTACCCATATTAATAAGGAAATCCCAGCAGGGGTTTTAACAAAAAAATTGAAAATGGTGAGGATTTACCAGCTATCGGGAGCCATAATCCCACTTTTTTCCCATAGTCTACTCTGCAATGGGAAGCCCATATGGCACAGTGGATCAGATGGAGCGATTGATGGCACATATTAGAACCAGGACCATCGCAATAGTGCCTAAAAGCAACACATGGGTCAAATGTGTCTTTGGAGAGCTTATGTTGATGAGGGCGCAACAGGAACAAAGGGCAAGTAATCAGTCCGTCAGCTGCTCCAAAACTTTCTGGTGCTGGAGTACCCATAGATGTTATTTGCCCACCGCCAGCAGTGACAAGGGGCTGGTGAGATTGAACCAGAAGTCTTGCCCCCACCTCCACGCCAATATTCCTACGTTGCTTCTGTAGTGTGCCACTGGAGGGTATGCCTCGCGTGATTTTGGAGCCATAAGCCAAACAGAGGCCGCCGCTGGGATCCGAGTCGCATATTCTGCAGAATTCGTGTGGTCTATTCTCTAGAAAAAATGCATTCACCGCGATAGAATTCACCGCCTATCGCAGGGACGCCAAAATCAGCCGCTCCATTGTAAACCAAGGAGCCCTCTGCGACCATCCCATCCGGTGTGAGCCGACACCAATGAGCCCATGAAGAAAGAGGAGCCAAGGGAAGTAGAGCACTGTCATTTTTGTTGCCCTGAGATCAAATTCTGCCACGGTACATTGTTCTTCTTTTTTTGTAAAGTCCAGGTGCCTAGCGATCTAGTATCCTGGATGTTCCCACCCATATGGAGCTCTATAAAACGCCCACCCAAGGTACATAGTCCTCCAGCGACCAGTTTCTCCTTGGTATCCATGCAAGCCACCCTGAGTATAGATCATGGCAGCCGCTCCTAAACCCTCATTTTCACACACTGCAACCCTAACTTCGCTTAGCTCCATTTTTTCTTTTTTGTGCTTCTCCCGTATGTTTTCCTCTAGTTGGCTTATGATCGATTTTAAATCATTTATGTGTAGACAATGATACCTCATCATGCATTTTGAGTTTGAATAATTACAATTTCAAAGAGAATTTTACATTCACTACATTTTCCTCAATATCTATTTCCATATTTCTGAAGAGGACTGCTCTAAGTCTATAAGGTGAAGTTATGAATCTGACAAAGATAGCCCTATAATAGACTCAGCTCTCTCTTCCCTTTTCTGCCATTCAGTTAATTGTTTAGAATCTTGAGGTATTGGTTCTAATCCTTTTACTAGGCTCCATAAGTTTGTATGCATAAAATTCATTTGGATATGCACCTTCCAGGTATAAAAGTTTGAGCCATTAAATTTTTCCAAAACTATTTGCTCCATGTTTAAAATAAACAACTACGTAATTATATTGTTACTTGGTAAGTTGGTTTTCTCCACGGCTCACGACTCTTCTTCCAGATCCAGCAGCTGGCTCCACTTCTCAGTAGTCTAATTTATTTAAATCTTATTCACACCTTCTGTTGTGCTTAGAACCAAGTGAATGGAAAGGAAAGTCACCACAATAGTATAGTCCCCATTAGCATACTCTAAGATATAATATAAATATAATATTTTAAAATTACCCCACCTTCACCACCATTCCACTTCAAAGCCAATATTGGCTCATACGTGAAGATACAACCTCTCTAGATCAATTTAATTAAAATATATGCCACACATCACATGGATCTAACTGAAATTGAACCTGGACGTTGAGAAGCCACAACAAGATGATGACCTGGACTTTGAGATGCTGCAACAAAAAGATGGAGGTCACTATTGCAAGAAAGGACTTATGTTGAGACGTTGCTGCAAAAAATAAATGGAGGAGGCCGCTGCAAACTATTTACTCAATGTAGAAGATCATATTGTTGACTGTAGATGAACAATAAAGGGTCTCGTGATCCATCTTTACATGGCTATCATGATCTGTGATCCACTGTAAATAAATGGGCCAACAAAACTAGAGAGGATGCTATACAGAGAAAATGGAGAGACCTCTATACAGAGAATTGCACTCAATGAATTATCCCAATCACTGATGAGATGAGCCTCTAAAATTTTTAGAGCCCTCCTTTAAGGAGTTAACACGGAGCTACTAACTTTGATACCAAGAAAGCAATTGGAAATGAGCACACAGATAAATATTTTTCTATTACATCTTAATCACACAATTACATTAAGTATATATAGTGCTTATAAAATCTAACCAACAAACTCAATCCTTCTAAACAATCTAACCAACCAACAAACTCAATCCTTCTCAACATTCTAACCAACCAACAAACTCAATCCTTCTCCAGAGTCCAACCAACCAACAAATTCAATCCTACTCAATCCCAAATATATACTGTTGTAAGTATTATTTTAAGTAATTTTAAAAAATGATTTAAGTTAACTATTATAAATTCTAATGACTGAGTGTAAATATGTAGATTTTATCCCATAATTAGGCATAAAGAAATTCTCTCTTCAACTAAACATATATTGTTTTGGTAGGGGAAAGAGTCATTCTTGAAGATGCCCTATTATATTTATAACAATTTTTGTTAAAGGATTTAGCCATCAATCACCACAAAAAAGTCTCTTAAATATTGATGACGAAGCTCTTCTATTCATCCATTTAAATTTCTTATTAACTAATATTGAATATTGAACTCTATATAGTTCCTTTCTTATGCTTCATTCTCATTGGAGCGTCCTAATATTGTTGTAAAGCTTAAATTTTGGAATTTTTAAAAATCAAAGTAGTAGTGAATCTATGAACATTTTCACTTAAATTTTCGAATTTTTAAAAATCAAAGTAGTAGTGAATCTATGAACATTTTCACTTAATCACAATTATGATATTATTATCTAAATTTACATATAACAACAGCAAAACACTGACACTCATGTATCTGCTTAAAATGATATACATAAATGGGAAAACAAATGGCACTGATCTGGGGGAAATATTTAACACTCCGTATATGTATAAAACTTAAAATAACAAACATGAAAAACAAATATAATAATAAAATCTAGATTTGACAGGGTAAACCTTGCACAACTTCTTTTGGGAAAGAAAAATCAAACTAATTTTTTATTAATGAAAATCCAGTTTACTAAATTCTACTCATGTGATAAACATGATATTTGGAAGTCATTTCATACCACAACTGTTAAAACATAGATACATCAGCATTTTGAAAACAAGCATATGCCGCGGATTGGCATCAAGTATAACAGTAATGGGTCATAAAAAGACCATAACAACTAAAAACAACGTATAAAAGTCTATCTTCAAAAGTAAATATAAAGTCCGATCGTCTTTGCACAACTTTAGTCATTGGTCACCTTGAAATTCAAGCGTCGGACGTGGGATTTAACAGGGTCATGTTGGAAAACAAGCGAGAGATAAGGGGCACAGTGGCACTCACCGAATTGAAATGAATACTCATTGATAAACTTTGAATTTGAGAATCGTACTTGGAAGTTGGAGTTAATACAGCACGCTGGAGAACATGAGAGTGCAGGCAAAGCAGTTGGACGTCCACAACTCGACCAAATTTAATAAATTTCCTCGAGCCCGACAAGTCATGGCCATCACCGGCCCTAAGTATATCATAAATCCTTCTCGAAGTCCGAAGAATGCCACCATTCTTCCAGTCTGATTTTCGAGAATAGATCGCTGAGAGAATTAATTACAGACCCTTAGTGGAATCACCGCCCTTTACCACCATCCTTACAGTCTGACTTTGGTAGAGGATCGCTGAGAGAATTAATTACAGTTGCAGGGAAGGCTTAGCTGGATAAATCCGAAGCATAGAATGTTAATGGAGATAGATGGACCATTAAATGTCTCCATTAATGATGCACAGTTCTCGACTTAGGAGAATACGCTTGTAGGCCCCTTTTGTCAAATTGCAGCCGCTCCCATTGCACAACCATCTTCTCCAACGACCCAGCATGAAGAAAAGATCGCCCACGTTTAGAAGCAACAATAAAGAAAATCGTACAGCCCAAATCTGTTGTGAGATGTAGCGGTGATAAAATATAATTTCCAGTGCGCTGTTGAGGGATTAAGTTTTCTCTATTTAAGGGATTTGCTCTGTCATTTCCTGATGCAATTTGTAGTGTTTGTCAAGTAGATTCAGTGTTTTTTGCAGTGTGTTCTATACGGAGATTTGGAGAAGATGGCGAGGAGGAGTTTCTGGCGGCTCTGTGTTCTTTGGCTTTTGATGGTGGAGATCGTATTTGCTGTAAGTGGAAAAACTGACCCGGGTGCTGTTGGAGGGAAGAATGCGAACCCACCGCCCACCCCGGGCAGTGGACGTGGCGGCGGCGGAGCAAATGGCGGCTCCGGTGGTGGAATTCCGGGGACAGGGACGGGCAATGGGTGGGGCGGTGTGTTTGGAGGGGTGCCGTTCGCTGGAATTATTGGCGGCAGTGGAGGAGGAAGTTTCAGGCCTTACGTCGTGTGTTCGGATCCGGGGCCCTGTTATAAGAAGCGGCTGAGTTGTCCCAAAAGTTGTTTCAAGTCATCTGGCAAGTGGGGGGCCAAGGGGGGCGGCGGTGGTGGCGGCGGTGGTTGCACCATGGACTGCAAGCACAAGTGCAGCGCTTACTGCTAGAAGAATAAGGACTATATCTATGGTTTTTTGGGTCTGTTTTTGTTTACAAATATTATAATATTAACTGGTGCTTATATAATGTACAGTTTATTTTGTAATGGAGTGTGGATGAGCTTTTGATGGCTCTGGACTCTTTCAACTTCTTCTGCTAATGGGTGTTGGCCTATGTTCCTCTTATATGGCGCATATAAATAAAAACATGAAATGTTTTGCATGTCTCGTTAGTGTCTCGTGGTGTGAATGCAGTGATGTTTAGTTTTCTGCACCATCTTCATTCATGTTTGCAATCTTATGAAGGTCTGTTTCAACCTAATCTGTATGGCGCTTGTTTTATTGATGTGTGTCAACACAAAAATTTGTACGGGTGTCAGAAATTTACTAGCCAATATATAGTTGGCTCTATAAGAATTCTCCCAAAACGCTATACAATGAAACGTGGGTAACGCGAAAACTAGAGTTCTTCTTTATGAAACATTACGCTGTGAACATTAGGTTAAAATTCATCTCAAATCTGTTGAAATTCGTGTAACAAATTCGTTGAAGCGTAAGCCTCGACACCTTTGTACATTTTGAAATTATTGAACCACACTCGTTGGTAACGCAGAGGTTTTTATTTTATTTTATTTTTATGAAACATTACGCTGTGAAATTAGGTTAAAATTCGTTGAAATTCCTGTAACAAATTCGTTGAAGCCTAAATCTCGAAAATTTTCTACCTTTTCAAATTATTGAATTACACTAGTTAATTAAAAACCCATCCATATATGAATTTCGATGTAATTATTGGTGAAAACCACCTTAATAACTTTGTACCTTTTTAAAATTATTTAAAAAAAATAAAATAATAACTTAAACTTACAA